>PKMM01030072.1:342378-464020 GCA_002933915.1 Eutrema heterophyllum
TTAACATTATTAATATTTATGGTTTTATTACTTTTACTATTATAGATAATATAAATAATTATAACTAATTAATATAATTAAATATATTTAAGATGTAATTTGATATGTTATAATTTTTTTAAAATTAATTTGATTAAAATTTTTAAAATAATAATATTATATTGATGAGATATTTTTGTGGATATCTCAACAATAGAAGTAAAATTTTGTGATGGGATTTTAAAAAAAACATTGTTAAAATATTAATTATATTTATGAGATATCCTTGGGTATCTCACCAATGGATGCTCTTAGATTACATTTCAAAGTTTGATACTTATTAAGGAAATCGCATCAAGTTTGATACGTATTTGAATATTAGGTGTAGAACAAGCTTAAGTTATGTACACCAATCTGTCTATGGTACAATTATATAAGTATATAACACATTGAAGCTATAATATTGAAAGACCAATTAAAATACAATAATAGAAAAAAGAAGTACAATACTGTGTAAAACACAAATTTATAACTATTAGTGATTCCGCAATTGTAATAAATTTGTTTTTTTTGTTATTCCACAGTTTATCAGTTTGTTGAAACCACTCATTTTTATATTTTATACGATAACGTGATTTTAGCATTTGTACATATGTGATTTTTTTATCTAAAAATTATCAAAGTAGAAAGCTTTAGTAAACTATTTTAACAAAAAAGAAATAAAATAAATTGATGGCAAAAAAATTAAAATAATTAAAATAAATTAGTAAACTCTAAACGAACCGTCGGGTAATTTAAACACAACTATTCTTCTTCTTCTTCCTCCTCCTTCCCTATATAAAGGCTCTGCCACCTCAAGTAACTTCAAACTCACTCAAAGTGATAAAAGTCCCCTTTACTTGAGTTTTTGTCTTTCTTCTCCACACATACTCACTTCGACTTAGCTCCATCAAACTCAATACTCTCTTTAAGAAGCTTCTTTGTTTCTTCTCCAACCAGTTCTATGGTTATGGAAATGTCGAAAAAGAGAGCTGCGGAGATTTCAAAAGATTTCCAAAAGTGTCACGATTTGATTCCCGGTTTACCGTCGGAATTAGCTACCGAGTGTCTTGTTAGAGTTCCGTACCAATTTCAATCCGTCATGAAATCGGTTTGCCGTTCTTGGCGAAGCTTACTCTCCGACTCTTCCTTCATCAGAGAGCGGCGGAGATGTGGCAAAGCAGAGCTTCTTCTTTGTCTCGTTCAACCGCTGTCGCCGCCAAATCTAGCGTCTAGAGCGGTTGGGGAGACATTGGTGATGGACGAGGAGGGTGAGAATAAATTGGAGGATGAGTCACCGCGCGTTTCCGGCACGCCACGGTTTGGGTTGAGCGTTTACAACGCTGCGATGGCCACGTGGAATCGCGTTGCGTTTCCCGAGAAGCAGATCCCGCTTTTCTGTGAGTGCGTCGTGCTTCAGGACGCTGGGAAGATTCTGCTCATCGGCGGATGGGATCCGGAGACGTTACAGCCGGTGAAGGACGTTTACGTTCTGGAATTCGCCGGAGAAGGAAGCGGAAGGAGGTGGAGACGAGGATCACCGATGACGGAATCGCGGTCGTTCTTCGCCTGCGCTTCCGTCGGCTCGACGAAGGTATACGTCGCCGGAGGTCATGACGACCAGAAGAACGCTTTACGCTCGGCGGAGGTGTACGACGTGGAGAAGGACGAGTGGTCGACGATTCCTCCGATGACGGAAGAAAGGGACGAATGTCAAGGATTCGTCATGGGAGCGGATCTAGGGTTTTGCGTATTGAGCGGTTACGCGACGGAATCTCAAGGTCGATTCCGATCCGACGCAGAGACTTACGATCTGGCTACAAATTCCTGGGCCAAAATCGAAAACATTTGGGCGTTTCCGGATACAAGCCCTAGAGGACGCACCGCCGGAGACATTAGAGGCTCCTCCAGGTTATGGTGTTTCACGGACCGTGAATTACTGAGCCAGCGTCCATGTGAAACTAAAGACGATTCGAGAAAATGGAAACTGGATGTTGAAACTATTCAGCTTCCAGTGACGGGAAGCTCGGTTTTCGCCGGAAGCTTAGGAGGTGAAGCAGTGGTAATGGTTGGCGGAAGAAGATTTTCTGAAGGTGAAGAAGGAGGAGTGATGATGAAGATGAGGACGGAGAAGAATGTCGGAAAATGGAGTCATATCCAAATACCTAATGGTTTCTCAACTCTTCCCTTCTCACAATCTTCAATCTATGTTTGAAAAATCCTAAAGATATGTGGTTTTGATGAACGTTTTTATAGTACACCATTGTATTGTGATCTGATGACATTTACACCAACACTTAAAACGAAGAAGAACTGGCCACAAAAGAAGAAAAAAAAAGAATTGTCGCTTGAGATTGTAAAATGTTTGATGATCAGAGCAATTGCCACTCATCTTCACGTTCGTCCTCTGTATCCTCCCCAAACCCACAATTGTTGTGGCTTCTCGCGCTGTGGGTCTGAGTCACGGTGAACAATGGAGCACCGTTTGATTCCTCCGCTAGTTTCGATGCTCGTAGACAGAAATCATCGAAATCATCTGTTGAAGATTTGGGACAGTTTTAGTAAGTTAAGATACTACTGGCTTTATACTTTGAGCTGAAATTGAATCCAAAGTTTAATACCTTTGTCGCGGCAATAGAATCCGAGAGCTAGAGATGGGTCGAGTGATTCCAAAGGAACGTAACGAAGGACACTGATGCAGATTAAGATAGAATTAAGAAACAAGATAAACTGATAGATTGATAGATGACATAGATTGAAACTCACTTGCAGTGATAGGAGGATGTGTTCACATCTGGAGTTTCCTTGTTGACTGTGACCACCTAACCAATCATTAAACGATAAACCTCAATAAGTGAAGCCAAAATGTGAAATGCCATCACGTGAATGATTAATATCAGATCTTCCTAACCAAAAAAACAAAAAAAGATCTTATGGGCAACTGATCCGATTTAAGGTACTATGGACCACCTCAAAGCCAGACCAAATCTCTGATTATGTCCTGACTCTACAAAATTCTAAGGCACGGAATGAAACCTGTTGGACTTCGTGCGGATCAAGGTAGAAACCTTTGTCTTCTTGAACGCCAACAATGTAAGTTGAGGCACCTGGTTTCCCACCCAAAATCCCCAGACTTTGAGGGAAAGTGAATGTGGCTATGAGAGATGGAATGTACCTGTCAACAAATTTTAGGCAATGTGTTATAAAGGCCAAATACAATACGAGCACAAACTATAAAGAACGCAATCAACATCACAATGGCAAACCTGGGATTCACTCTGTCAAGCCCAAGAACCAGTGGGACCAAAAGAAGAATCGGTGTCCACTCAGCCTGTCCATTTGAGAATTCTACGCAAGATTTGCTGGCATCTTCTATACAGAGAATTGGTGCCCCACCTCTCTCTCCATCTTCGCTTCCCGAAACGATATAAACAGCCATAGGAAGCATCTTGTGTTTAGAATCAGTTTGTTTTCTCTTCTTGCACGCTAATGATTCCCACGATCGACATATGGCATATGGTCCTATCCATGACCCAGCAGCAAGACCATAGAACTCTCCAACTAGTATAAGATTGTGGATGGAGAAAGCTGAAGCCTCGGAATCACCAAAAAATTCCAAGGTCTCTAAGTATTCCTGTTCAGGCGGCTGCATTTTTACATCAAACAAGCATGAGGTTTCCACTCGCTCGCTAAGTAATGGACTGGAATCTATCTGATCAATCAGGTTTCTGTTCCTAGACTCTAGAGTTGCATATTGAGTAATTATGACAAAGGCTGGATGCTACATTGAGCTAACCTCAGATTTCTTGGTTCTCCAAGACCTCCCCAGCCTATGGAAAAGCAATGCCTGCATTATTTGACTTGTTTAAAAAATGTTACAAACTTCAAAATCTCACGCCAAAAGAAGTTTTTTTTCCTCACACCTGAGCAAAAAGCATCTGGCTGCTCCGAAGCATGCAACCCCAGTTTACATCGCTGGTATATGTTGTGTCCTTAATAGGTTCAAAACCTGTAAAATAAAATGGTGAATGTTATGCGAAAACTTTATGTTAGACTTGAATTTGTAGCTGAATATACAAACCTTTACGATACGTAATCAGTATTCTGGATGAAAAATCTTGTTTAAATGCAGCCAATACACTGCCAGCATCAGTTTCCCCTGAGGCTTCATCCTCAGATATTTTATAACAGACACCCAAGAGCCATACGTCACTTGTGGTGCTCGGAAGACCAGTCCTATTTGGCCCTAAAACACGCTCCTGGAATCTCCTGATTGCGCCACTCGTCATAAAGGCTTTCTTTACAAATGCTGTCCAACCATTACGAGTAGCGCAAACTTGCTTATGCCCGGAAGTTGAAGACTCCCTATACGGTTGAGAAACTGAGGAAGAAGGTGCAAACACGTTTGACCACAAGGTAAACTTGGACTTATTATCCCTAGGTCCTGAATCTGAAACTAGAGATGTTGGGGATTTATCATGCTTTTCACTCATGCTTGATGAAGAACATTGTTGAGGAACAAATCTATCACATAAAGCCTTCATTACCTAGACATGAAGCATTAATTGCAACGTGTCCGTCTCATAGAAACAACGTAAACCCTGAGAACCTTATCTGCAATAATAAGCATAAAAAACACCGAATTAACATCGAACATACTTAAAAACTTCTACAATTAACCTCAAACACTACATAAAATTTGGTCTTTGTGACTTCCAAGGATCAAAGAAGTTTAATCAAACAACTCTCAAATAAAAACATCATGTACACGAGCATAAAACAGAACAATCCTCGCGTATAAGCTTCATTGATCCATAATTACAAATCCACAAAAACTCGGCAGGTTTTGATAAACCAAGAAACTCCATCCCTAGCTTCTTCTCCTCTCCAAACGTGATACAAAAAAATCTCTCCGTGGCACAATCAAGACATATCGATTCCACATGCATATTAAGCTTAAGGGTTCAATAGAGACATAGAAAGCATAAGTTAGCATTTGTATTCAGCATGCATATTCTCCTAATTCAAGAAATTCTCAGGAAAATCACAAAAGACAGAATCAATAAACAGACTTTGAAGAAGTTTCAACTCACGGATCTACAGTAATTGAAAATGATATGATAATCAACACAATCAGTCAACTCAAATTTGACAACCCTTTCCTCGTAAATATACCAGATGATCAAACTCGTTTAAACAAAAACCAATCGTACACAATTTCATCATCTAATCTAGCCAAGGAATAATCACAACTCCAAATTTCTACCAAGAAGCAGAAGGATCACCTGAGAGATCGATTAAACAACCGCCGAAGAGGAAAACGCAAGGGGAAGAAGACGAAGAAGAAGAAAGAAGATCGATTTCGTGTTCTATCTTCCTCGCTTCTACGTCCCGTCGAAGATACCTAACAGCAAAGGGACAACTAAGAAGAACGTGTGTCTCTGTCTCCTTTGGAGGTTGTGGGACACAATCTCAATGGAGAATCTCTTCAAGCCTTTGATCTTGATAGCTCTCGCTTCCAATTAATGACACCTATATCTAATTATTAATTAATTTTCACATAGTCAGTGTTATGATTTATTTAAGGGATAATTAGAAATATACGACCTCTTGTCCCTATAAGATTTAAAATCTTAATTTTGTTCCATTAAAACTTAATCTAATGTAAAATCAATTATACCCCTAATAAAATTTTATTTTGTTTAAAAATTGGATGACATATGTAAATGATAATAGGAGCCCATGATAATATATATACAACGACAAAACAAAAAAAACTTAATTTTTTACTCTAAAAAAAAAAAATTACCTTCCATCGTATCCTCCGTCGCCTCCCTCCGGTAACTCCATCGCTGTCGCCTCCCCTCTCTGTCTCCGCCGGCGATTGCTACCTTTGGTAAGTCCTAATTTGCCGAAATTTCGGCTTCCTCCTCCGCTTTTCCGCCTTCTCATCGTATTGAAACTCTCTTTTCAGTCGAATTTGGGTTTTTTAAAGAAGGTGAGTTTTTTAAAGAAAAAATAACATTTATGTTAGTACAACTATTTATTTGTCTACGTACAATTATATTTATTTTTTTGTTTATTTTCTTGTAGGAATTTCTCTATCCATACATATCTTCCACGGGGAATTTCGATATAATCGAAGCAGCTGAATTTGTAAGGGCGGATGAAATGACTGATGGGAGAGTAGATCGTATGAAAACGATGATTGCTGGGGAAACTTGTGCCAACGTTCAGCGGGAAAAAAACAAGCTTTCGATGAAGAAATTAAGTCTTTCATTGAAGGAGTGTTTCAGGCTTCATTCAAGACTTTGGAAGACAAGATGAATGAAGGATTCCAAAGTTTAGAGAATAAGTTTACATTGTTTAATGAACGATTGGACAAATTGGAGCCATCAACCAGTTTAATCCCCTCCACTGCCGAGACATCTGCGCCCAAAAAAAAGGTAAGAAAGACAAGAAACTTGAAGTAATGATCTAGTTTATTTGGATATTGTCACTTCTTGAATTACAAGTTGTTTGTTGTTTGTTTAAGAGTTTTTGGAATGTAATATAAACGGTTATTGTTGTAATTTGAGATTGTAACATATGTTTGACGGTTATTGTTGTAACTTGAGATTGTAGCATATGACTTTTTTTGGTAATGTGCAAGTGCTATATATTGACGCACTAATGGTTAGCTAAGGGACTAGGAGCTTGCAACTAGAGAGTGCTTGGTAGATAACTAAACTCTACATTCTGTTCGACTACTCCATAGTCCTCCATAACCATCGTTTCTAACTCAACAAGCGTGGTACTAGATTCCAAAGTAAGTAATTTACCTCGTTTTTCTTCATCTACAATGAAAATCCACCCTTTATCGATATCCGATCTCCATAAACCAGAGGAAACATACATATGCAGCATATTTGAAGAAGAATTTTATCGAAGAAGAACACGTAATGAAGAAGATTACGTAGCAAAAAGCTCTGAGAAATCCAAAGTCACGTTTTGTGAGGAAGAGAATAACGTGAAAAAGTGAAAAACGTGAAAGGAGAACGGAAAAGAAAAGGAAAACAAATATTTTAAAAGATTTTCAGTTTTTAAAATCCTAGATTTTTTTCAGATTTTGTTAACTACCAGTGGAATATATATTCTACGTTCCCATAGAACAAAGACAAAACAAGAGAACTTCTATTCTACAAAAAGTAGAATGTATAGGAAAAGGTAGAATACGTATTCCAACATATGTAGAACGTACCACAAGTTGTAGAATATATATTTTATAGGCAAAGTAGAATGCAGAAGAAGTGGTAGAAAATAGATTCTACCTATGGTAGATTATAGAAACAATACCAGAATACACATTCTACAAAATCGTAGAATTGGTACGATTTGTAGAATGTGTATTCTACACATCGTAGATATACTTAAAAAATATTTTTCAAATCAAAATATTTCCTTAAACAATTGTAGAATATATTTTTATTTCCTTTTTTGGAATTTACGATTTTTCTAAGTATTTAAAATATTAATTTTATAATTTTTTACATTAATTAAAGGGTATGTTAGTCAAAAAGTGACAAAAGTCCAATAAGTCTTAAGGGGACAAAAGTCTCATAAATTGGTCCTATATTTACAATTATCCCTTTTATTAATATACAATTTAGGGATTACTCCCAAAAAACCCAATACCTTAATTGATTTTGCAAAAAGTATATAACCGTTAAAACGACGTCGTAGATAATGCAAAATCGAGATTTGAACTCATGACTTCCTATTCACTTACCACATCTGCATTATCATTATGCCAATATCGTTTTTGTTCTTCTAACCAATATAAGCATATTTATATATATTAAAACAATGTGTTTAAACCTTTGAATATTATTGCATTTCATCTTCGTTTCATATGAATTATCCGTTAAAATATACGATTCTTGCCAAAATATCATTTACTTACCAAAATCGCGAAATCACGTTTTCCCGCCAAAACCGTAAAATTAGGTTTTCCCGTCAAAACCAAAAAATCAGGTTTTCCCGTCAAAACCGCAAAATGAGGTTTTCCCGCCAAAACCGCGAAATCAGGTTTTCCTGTCAAAACCGCGAAATCACGTTTTCCCGCCAAAACTGCGAAATCACGGTTTTGCTGCCAAAACCGTAAAATCACGTTTTCCGTCAAAACCGCAAAATCACGTTTTCCCGCCAAAACCGCAAAATCAGGGTTTCCTGTCAAAACCGCAAAATCACGTATTAACGGGTTTGGAGGGAAAACGTGATTTCGCTGTAAATATAAGTAAATGATATTTTGGCAAGAAATCACGGTTTTGGCGGGAAAACGTTATTTCGCGATTTTGACGGGAAAACCCGATTTTGCGGTTTTGGAGGGAAAATGTGATTTCGCGGTTTTGGCGGGAAAACTTGATTTCGCGGTTTTGGCGGGAAAACGTGATTTCGTGGTTTTGACGGGAAAACGTGATTTTGCGGTTTTGACGGAAAACCTGTTTTTGCGGTTTTGGCGGGAAAACATGATTTTGCGGTTTTGGCGAGAAAACGTGATTTTGACGGGAAAACCTAATTTTGAGGTTTTGACGGGAAAACCTGATTTTGCGGTTTTGACGGGAAAACCTGATTTTGCGGTTTTGACAGGAAAACCTAATTTTGCGGTTTTGGCGGGAAAACGTGATTTTGCAGTTTTGACGGGAAACCTGATTTTGCGGTTTTGGCGGAAAAACGTGATTTCTCGTTTTGGTAAGTAAATGATATTTTGGCAAGAAACGTATATTTTAACGATAATTCATATGAAACGAAGAAGAAAGGCAATAATATTCAAAAGACAAAACACATCGTTTTAATATATATAAATATATTCTTATATTGGTTAGGACAACAAAAACGATATTGGTATAATCGTAATGCAGATGTGGTAATTGAATAGGAGGTCATGAGTTCGAATCTCGATTTTGCATTATCTGGAAAAACAGGCAAAACGACGTCGTTTTAGTAATCGATACACGGCTATATACGTTTTAAAAAATCTATACACAGCCATGGGCAGTTTTGCGGTTGACTTTAGAGGTGAGGGGATTGACCTACATTTTCTTAAAGGTGAGAGGTATTCTTGCAAAATCAATTAAGGTCATGGTTTTTTTTACAGTAATCCCTACAATTTATTTACGAGGATAATAATAAAATTAAAGACTCCGATTACTGTAATTTGTTTTGCATAAACATTCTAATATCCTCGAAAAAAAATTATAATATAGTTTTGTTGAAAATCTCTATAATATTATTTAAGAAGACATTTTTGAAAATAAAATTTGATTTGTAAGTTATTACATGAGATGCCATTACAGATAAAAAAAATAATTGAAATAGGAAAAAATATAATTGTATGAGAATATGAAAAGTATTTATTTCCCATTAAATAAGTTATTTACTATTTAGTTTCTTAATTATTATGATATTATTAAATAATTATCAATCCATACATATTAAAAAAAATATATTCGAGATCTTGCA
The DNA here is from genome assembly GCA_002933915.1 of Eutrema heterophyllum. Taxonomy (NCBI): domain Eukaryota; kingdom Viridiplantae; phylum Streptophyta; class Magnoliopsida; order Brassicales; family Brassicaceae; genus Eutrema; species Eutrema heterophyllum. Next base: position 351,898 of record PKMM01030072.1, read on the forward strand.
ATATTTTTCACTATGATTATTATATTTTATTTGAATATATATCAAAACAAAAGTTTTAAAAAACATTTTACTAATTTTATAAAGAGTGCGACACGAGAAAATTGATTTTTTAAAATTTTGTGGATTGACCACAAAAACCATAGTATTAGAGTTATGTTTTCAAGATTATAGGTTTTGCGGGTTAGCCCGAATAATATTTTAGTTCATTGCAAAATGGGTTAAGTAGATATGTTAGTACGGGTTGACAGTTCTATATACAATCATTAGTTAGACATATTATAAAATTTAGATCAATTTATTTTTTCTTAAATTTCAAAACAATTTTTAAGAAAAAATTATTCGGCGGTATATAACTAGCACGAGTTGAATTCTAATGTTATATAGATCACATTACCATTATATTTGTTTCCAAGTTCCTAATTCTTTGGGAATACAGTTCCACAATTGCAATGTTAATAGTACAAAATTAATTCTATAACAAAATAATTACGACTAAGAGTTATGTGACATACACGACATTAAGCAACGATATTACTACTATTTGGATTGGGCTTGTTCAAATATTTGGATTTTGATACAAAAGCCCATCATAGCCCAAGACGAGGGGAGTCAACAATATCGTTTCTGAACTACTAAAATTTACAGTTGTACCCTTTAGGCTATTTTTGAGGCGCAATTATCAAAGGAAAACAAAAGTACCAAAAAAATAAAAAATGGAACTGCCGCTCTTTCTTCATTGTTTGTCTTCTTAGTCTCTCAGATCCGTCGTTGTTCCTTCTTCTTCTTCTTTGTTCAACAACAACCACAATTAACGTAATCAGAGTTTCGAAAATTCGAATTTTTCAACAACAGGAAGACGCAGCCATCGAAGATTTTTCTCCTGGTTGTTCGATTTAGTGAACTTGGTTTTCCTCGGTTGATAGAAATTCAAATCTTGGCTTTATCCTCTGGTTTAGAGCTTCTTTCCCCATCAAATCGAATCTCTGGCTATGCCTGCCGCGAAGAAGGTTCGTTCGAAAAGAATCTCATCTTCCTGTAATTTTACTTGTCGTAATGTCTGAAATTTCGAGATGCTTTTCTCAGATTTCCGACCAGAATCACATAGGGCAAGTGTTCAACAAGTTGTTGAAACAGATTGGAGAACCAGAGAAATTTGAGTTGCCGGATTGGTTGAACAAAGGGAAACCAACTCCTTACATCTTCATCAGGCGCAGTATCCTTTTTTGTCAATCTTAAAATATGCAATTTTGGGGGTTTTCTTTGGAGATTTCACTTCATCTGATTTGTTTCCGCCTTAGCTAGTTAAGATATATACTTGACGAAGAAATTCAAAAGAAGGATTGAGGATGATGGAATATTCTGTTCTTGTTCCTTGTCCCCTGGCTCTTCTTCAACTGTGTGTGGGAGTAATTGCCATTGTGGGTATGCCTCAGTTTTTTTTTTAATTTACTACTTTCTTCAACTATCTAAAGAGCACTAAGACCACAGTTATCTGCTTGATTAAGTACATTCAACTGGAAAAAATTCAATCTTTGTCTAGGATGCTATTCTCAAGTTGTTCCTCCAGCTGCAAGTGTGGGAGCGAGTGTAACAATAAGCCGTTCCAACAACGGCATGTCAAGAAATTGAAGTTAACTCAGGTAATGTATGAATAGTTTTGCTCGGATGTAGCGCTGTTTCAGTTGTTGGTTTGTTATATTAGTTGTTTCTTGTAGACAGAAAAATGCGGATCAGGGATTGTAGCAGAAGAAGAAATTAAACAAGGAGAGTTTATCATTGAATATGTTGGGGAAGGTGATGTGACTATTTGATGTTTTGCCTCTCTTCTAGAAATATTGCGAGCGTGGTTAAAACTTTGTTTTCTTTTTCAACTCTTTGCTTAATGTAGTTATAGATGATAAGACTTGTGAAGAAAGGCTTTGGAAGATGAAACACTGTGGCGAGACGAATTTCTATTTGTGCGAGATAAACAGAGATATGGTGATTGATGCTACTCACAAGGGAAATAAATCGAGATATATCAATCATAGTTGCAACCCTAATACGCAGATGCAGAAATGGTTTTCTATCACCTTTATTGCTTGTTTTATGCTTATGTTTAGTTGAGAGAGCAAAGTCATCATTCAGTTATCTTTTGCTTGCTATCAGGATAATTGACGGCGAGACAAGAATCGGCATTTTTGCCACCTCTGACATAAAAAAGGGAGAGCATTTGACTTATGACTATCAGTAAGATAATCCCCTCCCCCCATCCTAGTTTGCATTAAAACACATATCTGAGTTTATGTTCATACCCATGTTTCATAGTTTATTCTCTCTCTACTTATCATTTGTGTGATCGAGTAACGTAAGAATTTCATAGTTTTCCAAGTCTATAACCAGTTGAGTTATGACACTAAGAAATAGAGCAGGTTTGTTCAGTTTGGTGCAGATCAAGACTGCCATTGTGGGGCCATAGGTTGCAGAAGGAAGCTTGGGGTGAAACCTAGCAAACCTAAGTTAGCATCGGATGAAGCTTTTAATCTAGTGGCATGTGAAGTGGCCCAGACTCTGCCCAAGGTACTTTGAAATTGGATCTGAAAAAAGATTCAAGTATAGATCTTGTCTTCACATTCACTGAGATTTTGGGTTATGAGGTATAGAGACTTATATTTTTACCACACTTTGGGTAGGTACATCAAAATGGAAGTATACATGGAGGTAAGTATGGATATTTTCTGCTCTATTTGCGAGAGAGGATTAGTGTGTTTTGGTTTGTAAGAAAAGCAATTTGGATTTCCCACGTTTCTCCAGGAAAATCATGGAACAAGCTTAGTCAAGGGCAAATATGTCCTCGTAATTGCATTGGTGTGGTGATCAGGTTATCTCGCCCCACGAGTGACAGGTATTTAGTTTCGGACTGACGGATTAGTTTTATGACTCATGTTATATACACTTTTCTCTAACGTGTTATTTGAGATTTTCAGGTGTTTCGGCCTCATTAGACATTTTGATGAGTTTTCAAGAAAGCACTCGGTATTACAATTAAAGCCAATTCTTGTTCCCATTTGAACTTGGGAAAATCCTTATCAACTAAGACTCTGTTAATATCTTTTAACTTGATCCAGGTGATGTTCGAGGATGGTGTTACCGAGTTTATCGACATGTCGAGAGAAGACTGGGAGATTGTAGCTGTCTAACATTCCATTCAGGTGATCTAATAAACTCTTTGTCTGACGTTTACTCTATTAATGAAACATTAGAACTCCTAGAGAAGCATAGAGTATTAAATAACCCATGCTGCTATGTTTCTGCAGATTTCTTTGGAAAAAAGTTGTTGATAAACTGAAATAACCGAAAAAGCCGGTCTTTCGGGTTTATGGGATCGATGCAGTGACATTGTTGTTGTATCTAGCTTGACCTGTGTTGTACCATAGCATAATGTTTGTAAGATATATATATATATATATCTACTAGTAACCACATTTGTACTTTCTTCTCACTCTTTTCTTTTTATGAGCATTTCAAGACGATGATGTCTTGCAATAACTTTGTGATGTATAATTGGACCATGTATTGTTGTTATATTACAAGGTTTTGTATCCGGTTTAAGTATTAGAATTTGCATCCAAAGAGCGGTTTGTTCTGTTATAAGCACGTGCTTAAAAAAAGCTTTGTTCGTGGATCTGTGTCGGTGTCGCCGACAGAAGCCAAGTAAGAGGATCGCAAAGTTTTTGTTTTTCGCAAGTGAATCCCACGCGCCGGTGACGGTGATAGATTTTGCGATTTAAGGTGGTTGGTGGTGAAGTGGGTTTGTGGTTCTGGCTCACCTACTCCAAAAGCAGGGGGTTGGGGAGAGATAGCGACAAGTCTACTTAGTGGTTTGGTAAAATCGTTTTAGTACCTCATGTTGTTTAATCTAAAATATATTTAAAAACTATGGTATTAGTAATATCGACTAGTTTTTTTTAACAAAAAGCTCTGATTCATGATCTTTTTGTCGTTTGTTATTATCTAATTTAAAGTTAATTTTACACAAAAACAAAAACATGGATTAACAAGTGATTTTACATTATTAAAAATGTATATGTATATATGTATATAATTGTCCCAAAATGAAAATGGTTAAAGCAAGTCAGTGAACCAACCACCTAGCTTGTTGGGACTATAAAGCAGTGAGTAGAACAACTTGCCTTTTCTCTCATACTCGATCAGAGCGGAAGATGAAGGTGATAGATAAGATCCAGTCGCTGGCTGATGAAGGTAAAACGGCGTTTTCCTTCGAATTCTTCCCACCCAAGACGGAGGATGGAGTCGACAATCTCTTTGAGCGTATGGATCGGATGGTCGCCTATGGCCCGACCTTCTGCGATATCACTTGGGGAGCCGGTGGATCTACGGCCGATCTCACCCTCGACATCGCTTCGAGGATGCAGAACGTTGTTTGTGTCGAGAGTATGATGCATCTCACCTGCACTAACATGCCCGTCGAGAAGATCGATCACGCGCTTGAGACGATTAGATCCAATGGGATTCAGAACGTGCTTGCGCTTAGAGGAGATCCTCCTCATGGCCAGGATAAATTCGTTCAGGTCGAAGGGGGATTCGCTTGCGCTTTGGATCTCGTGAATCACATTCGGACCAAGTATGGTGATTACTTTGGAATCACCGTTGCTGGTTATCCTGGTAATCTCTCTCTCTCTTTCTTTCCTCTTCCTCATTGGTGTAATTCTGATTCTAGCTAAAATTATGTTCTTGAAACTTAAGAGGCTCATCCTGATGTCATTGGCGAAAATGGCCTCGCGTCGAATGAAGCTTATCAGAGCGATCTCGAGTACCTGAAGAAAAAGGTATTGTTGCTTTTTTTGTATCAATTGTTTCATCGATTTTGTAAAGGTTTTGCATTGTGTATTTGAATTTGGATCGTCTTGGAACAGGTTGATGCTGGAGCAGATCTGATTGTTACTCAGCTTTTCTATGACACTGATATATTCCTCAAATTTGTGAACGATTGTCGGCAAATTGGGATAAATTGCCCCATTGTTCCTGGAATAATGCCGATTAATAACTACAAGGGGTTCTTGCGTATGACTGGTTTCTGCAAGACCAAGGTAAATTTTGGTCTTTTAGTAAAGCATCAGTCTCTGCAAATGAATAGCCTTAAAGCTGATGATATTGCTGTTGGCTCTTCATAAAGGTGTTTGTTTGCGAGCTTAAGTTTTGTGGGATTAAATAAGTGTTTGTCAAGTTTCTTAGTTGATCAGCTAGATTGAAGGTGAGAGTGAGATTCTTGATTATATTATTGTTTTCAGGTATACTGTTTGTTGGGTAACTGTTCAAAGGGAATTGCTTGAGCTGTGGTGCTTTTCGTAGGAAAACAGAAGAATTATCGTATGTTTTTGTATGATGGTGACACTTGACATATTAATGTTCCGCTCCATATTATAGATACCAGCTGAGGTCATGGCTGCCTTGGAGCCTATCAAGGATAATGAAGAAGCTGTGAAAGCCTATGGTATTCACCTTGGAACTGAGATGTGTAAAAAGATTCTGGCTCATGGAATCAAGTCTCTTCATCTCTACACACTGAACATGGAGAAATCAGCTCTTGCAATATTGGTGGTTGGTCCTCATTTTCTACTACCTTTTGTACTAGTTAAAGCATCATAGAGACACTGGAGTATCCTAACTATCGCGCTGGTAGTGCAGAACCTTGGTATGATTGATGAGTCCAAAATTTCTCGCTCTTTACCCTGGAGACGCCCTGCAAATGTTTTCCGTACTAAGGAAGATGTGCGCCCCATTTTCTGGTAACTGTACTTAGTTTCTCTTGTTTTGATTATGCCTAGCCACAGATCTGAATCCACAGAGAATAAAAGAGTTGTGCTTTATTCTTACGTTTTGAAGGGCAAACCGTCCAAAGAGCTATATTTCTAGAACCAAGGGCTGGGAAGACTTCCCACAAGGCCGGTGGGGTGATTCACGCAGTGCTTCATATGGTGCACTCTCTGATCATCAGGTACTACATCATCTCTGCAATTGCGCAACTCTCTTTCAGGGTTTCAGAGCATATGGGTTTTGAAGGGGATTTTCTCGATTGGTTTGCTTCAGATTGTTAAATGTAACATCTTCTTGTGAGCTTCTCATTACCCTCTGAATATTGCTGAACTAAATGCTTTTGTTGTCAGTTCACACGTCCACGAGCACGTGACAAGAAGCTTCAACAAGAATGGGTTGTCCCATTGAAAAGCGTTGAAGATATTCAGGAGGTAGAACATTTTTTTCACTACCACACATAAACAACTGTTCCCTCACTTTCACCTGAAAAAACGCAGACACTTACAAGAATCTTGTAAAACACTGTCACATAACAGAAATTCAAGGAGCTCTGCCTTGGAAACTTAAAAAGCAGTCCATGGTCTGAGTTAGACGGACTCCAGCCAGAGACAAAGATCATAAACGAACAACTGGTAAAAATCAACTCCAAAGGCTTTTTGACCATCAATAGCCAACCATCAGTCAATGCCGAGAGATCTGATTCCTCAACTGTTGGTGAGCAATACGTTCCATCTGAAATTTCTTCTCAGAACTAGGGCTTTTATCAATCCGTTCGCTCGTTTATGATTTGCAGGATGGGGTGGTCCTGGTGGATATGTATACCAAAAGGCTTATCTAGAGTTCTTCTGCTCAAAGGAGAAGTTAGATGCAGTTGTTGAGAAATGCAAAACTTTGCCATCTATAACTTACATAGCTGTGAACAAAGGAGAAAACTGGGTATCAAACACTGCCCAATCCGATGTGAATGCTGTGACTTGGGGAGTTTTCCCGGCTAAGGAAATCGTTCAACCAACTATTGTCGATCCCGCGAGCTTCAAAGTCTGGAAAGATGAAGCATTTGAGACTTGGTCAAGAAGCTGGGCTAACTTGTACCCAGAAGCCGACCCTTCCAGAAACTTGCTCGAGGAGGTAAGTTAATTTATTTTTCTTGATCCGATTGGATTAGTTATTGCTCTTGAGAATGGTTTTTTTATTTATAATGACTAATGGACATTTTGATCCAAAATGCAGGTGAAGAACAGCTACTATTTGGTAAGTTTGGTGGAGAACGACTACATCAATGGTAACATATTCGCGGTCTTTGCTGATCTTTGAGAAAATCAAGAAACAATTATATCGGTTTCCTACTTACTGCTTTCAAGATTTGCTTTTGTACTTTCTCTAAAATATTGGGATTTTGGTTTTTACTATCTTGTTACCATAATCATATTGATTTGCCAATAATGTTATTGATATAAAAGCATCAGTTTCACAACAAAAACAAAACAATTGTTGGGCTCCGTTAACTCATCCACTTGGTACTATGAGACGCAAAAAGAACTCCCATGGTTCCGACTTCTGAGCTGATATACTGTTGTTGTTCTAATAGAACTTAAGAAGATCAAGTAGTTATATTGTATCGTAAAATCAAACACCACTTCATGGAGACGCATGTAAAATTTCAAGAACCATCTCTTTGGGTTTAATGAGTCTCAAAGTGCAGAAATCTCCAACCGCTAAACCGTAATCCCTCGCCAGAATCCGCCATCCGGTAGAAAGAATTTTCTGCTTATTACTGTAAACGTAGACCACCTTGGGATCATGTATGATAAACTTAGTCGTCTCCTTCGGCATATGCTTCTTTGCAAAATCTTTCGGTATTGTCTGATCAAATGAAATGAAAACAAAAAAACACAAGTTTTATTCCAAATCCCATGATATCATTATTCCAAAACCACAAATGGGTATCTGTGTATTGGTTAATCTTACCAACAATAGGAGATGTGATTGTTTGATGGTGAGACTGAATGTTGCAGACCGAGGCAGATGAAGACCATAGACATTATTACCAGCTTTCTTCTTCATCTTCTTAGATTTTTTCCTCTCCTTCTTTTGCTTTGCTCCTCTTCTAGTAGATTCAGCTATTACCGGAATAACACAGCTCATCTCTTCTATCTTGACATCTTCTTTGTTTCACACGAAAAAATCAATCAATCCGCAAATTCAAAATGTGTTTTAAAATTACACGAGAACTTACTGGAGGAAGAAGAAGCAATGATTGTAGTTTTTCGTGGCCGGAGATTCTCTTTACAATTCTTTTCGAAGATGTTAACGGTTAAACAATTGTTTCCTTCGTTTGTGAATGTCAGAAACTCTCTGTCTCCTAATTCGTTGTCGTATAGAAACTTCTCCCATCCCTTTTTCTCCATAAGGTAAGATCCCATGAATTTTGAGAGATTCACTGTCCAAGATCGTCCCCAAACCACCTTCAAGATCACCTTAAGTGGGAAGTACTTGCATACACTCCTTCTCGAGAACTTGTGTGGAATGAACCTCTTAATTTGCAAACACAAACACACAGAATGAAGATATCAAAAAGAGAGACATGGCATTTAAAGCTAAAGCTTCAATCTTTTATTATTGTATTTACCAGGAACTCAAAACAGAAAACACATTGTACATTTTAGAAGCAAAAGCAGTAAAAGTTTTTAAAGTTTCAACTTTTAACCCTAATCTATTTGGTCCTAGCAAAGACAAAGTCGGCAAAGAACAGAGATAAATGTACTCAAGAAGAAAGATAGATAGCTGGGAAGAAGAAAAAAAACTCACACAGATAATTGAAATCTATGTTCCAATTAGACACATCAAACATGGAAGACCAAAGATTCCACCTTTCAACATTTCAGACCAAGAAACAAATTACTAGAAGGAGAAGGTGAGGTTAAGAACATGACTACCATGGATTCAGATGATAGATCTCCATCTGCAAGAATTTTGACGAAGCTCGTCTTCTTCCTGTCTTCTTGAATCATACCAAATGCTCTGTTTTTAGCCACATGAAGAACACTCCTTCTTCTCTTCTCCTTGAGTATTTTACTCTCCTCTCTCTCTCTCTCTCTCTCTCTTTCCTCTCTCTCTCTCTCTCTCTCTTACCTCTCTCTAGAGCACTATCTCTGGGAAGAACTTTCAAGAGAGCCCCCCCCCAAATGACCCTTTTTCATTATTTTATTTTACATGGGTTAATCGAAAGCTCCGTTTATTAATAGCTTACACATCAAATCTCAAATATTTAATTCCCTTATCAATTTCGAAATTTGTCTTGATAGTTAAGATGAAAACTACAAAAAGAAACACAATAACATTATTATGACTTTGTAGACACGCAAAAGAAGAGTCTTTTGCTTGTTTTAGCACCTGCGCTTCCCCTCTGCTACAAAAAGGCTGTAAACTTTCCTCTTTTGTTTTGAGTCTTTTGACTTGACACAATTAACAACAATTTTATATATTTTATTTTACTCTTTAATTTATTTGTACTAAGTACTACTAACTATAAGCAGGCGACTAATTGCATTATTAATCTTAAACAGCATCCATATCCGTCTATTTATTTAATACAATACTACTAATCATAATTAACAATTGTTAGAGTTCATCTCTATAATATTATTTAAGAAGACATTTTTGAAAATGAATTTTGTAAGTTATTACATGAAATGCCATTACAAATAATAAAATTAATTGAAATAGGAAAAAATATAATTGTCTTTTACAATTTATGATAAAAATATGAAAAATATTTATTTTGCATTAAAGATGTTATCTACAAATAATAATCAATCCATATATATTTAAAGAAAAAAATCTATTCGAAATCTTGATATATTTTTCACTATAGTTTATTATATTTTATTTGATTTTATATCAAAATAAAATTTGAAAAATATTTTATTAATTTTATAAAAAGTTTGACACAAGAAAATTGATTTTTTTAAGAGTTTGTAAATTAACCACAAAACTAGAGTAATTAAACGGTGCATAATATAGTTATGTTTTCAAGATTATAGGTTTTACGGATTAACCCGAATAATATTTTAGTCTACTGCAAAACGGGATTAATAGACAAATTATTCCGTTTGACAACTCTATTTATAATCATGAGTTGGACATATTATAAAATTCAAATAAAATCAATTTTTCTTAAATTTCAAAACAATTTTTTTTTTTAAAATTACCCGAAAAACGCTTAAGACTGAGATATATGGCTTCATTTCACATTATAGCGCGGATTAAGTCCTAATATATTGTCATTTGCTCTTCCCTTTCAACCGAAAAACATGTCACACCATTAAGAACATATCTTCATTGAACACTAGAGATTCAAATGACATCTTTTTTTAACAGGTTTAAGAATCTTGAAGACTAGGTTTCTTCCTATGATTCTGTCCGGGAAAAAGGTCAAAATCAACATGTACTAAATTCGGTGTGCCGAAAAAAACCCGAACTAAAACAGGGTGCCTTTTACTACCTATCATACATGAAAATTCAAATTTGCGACATGAACTCTAATATATGTGTCAAAATCTACCTTGACTAAAGTTAGTCAACTGTTAAAAAACGCTGACGAACGATATCGTTTTCATTGTTTGAAAAATCTAAAATTTTTCTTTTTGACTCGAACCCAAGACACTGTGAACCATAGACGAGCGTCTGAACCAATTGAACCGTGAGACATTTCTGATATATCTTACAAACATATCAATATATTATCTCTCTTACAATAGTCTCTCTGGTTCCATCCCAAAAGAGATCTTTGGATTACGAAACCTCACGAAGCTTCTTCTTCTCTCCAATGATTTGTCCGGATACATACCGCCGGATATCGGAAACTGTACGAATCTCTATGATATGATTCTCCCTAGATCGCCACTCTAAGGCTGGGAAAACGTGCAGGATAATCCTTGCAAGCAGATGAGCTTCAAGGCGTGTGGAGATGAAGTGGTCGCACAGAGGGGATGGTGAACCTCTGATATACCTTTGTTCTCTCAAGATATGACACACTTAAGAAGAATAAGAAGCCTGGATATCACACACCAAGCGAGATCAAAGAGAAGAAGCAGAGATGAACTCGTTTTCTCTCAAAGAAAGGAGGCTGCGCCGTTTTTAATAAAAAGTAGGGTAATGTTTTTGGTCGACCTTACATGAGTTTAAATAGACCAATAATTCGGCCAAATAAAAGGAAAAATTAAAAGAAAGACAGAAATAAAAGAAAAGGAAAAAACACAACTTAAAACAAAATAAAGACCATGATGGTCGAACTAGTGAGCTTAAGGGGAGGTGATCTAGCTTTGCCTCGTTAAAAACGTATATCCGCAAAACCCATTGGGACAAAAACGGAGACAGGGAAAAAGAATGCAAAACTAGACCACAAGCTCACTAACCTTCTTGCGCTTGGATTAGGACCAGTGTTGGTGTGGTTTCGTGGTTCTCTCGGTTTAAGTGACTTGGTTGCTCCTGGATTTGGCTAAGTATTCCATCAACGGTTTCCTTGAGCTTCTTAGTCTTAGAACGCGTCATTGGACCAGTTGGGATGGTCAATGGATCCTCAGCTACAAGCTGCCCCAGTTCATGCTCCTCATCGTCTAGCTCAGCTTCGGGTTCACGTCCAATGTCGCCTATGATCACATCACTCTACCGGTTGAGACTCAACGGAAACAGACTTGCCGGGAGTATTCCGGCGGAAATCGGGAACGTGAAAAATCTTAACTTTATCGATTTAATCGAAAACCGTCTCGTCGGGACACTCTCTCCGGCGATTTCTGGTTGCGAAAGCCTCGAGTTCCTCGATCTTCACTCGAACAGTCTCTCCGGTTCATTGCTCGGTACGCTCACAAAGAGCTTGAAGTTCATTGATTTCTCAGATAATTCTCTGTCGGGTCCTCTGCCTCTGGGAATCGGGTTGTTGACCAAACTTACGAAGCTCAATCTCGCGACGAATCGATTCTCCGGCGAAATCCCTAGAGAAATCTCCACTTGTCGAAGTCTACAGCTCCTCAATCTTAGCGACTATGCCTTCTCCGGAGAAATCCCAGACGAATTGGGTCGAATCCCGTCTCTTGCAATCTCTCTTAATCTCAGCTGCAATGGGTTCGTCGGAGAAATCCCGTCGAGATTCTCCGATTTGAATAACCTAGGAGTGCTCGACATCTCTCACAACCGACTCACGAGAAACTTAATCGTCCTATCAGATATGCAGAACCTCGTCTCCCTCAATGTCTCTTTCAACGTCAAAGCTTAGCCGGAGCAACTATTTATCAAAAATATATTGATATCTCTGTAAAAAATATCAAAAATGTCTCACAGTTCAACCGGTGCAGACGCTTGTCTATAGATTACTCTGTCTCGGTTTGAGTCCATGGAAGAGGAAAAATGGTGACAACGTGTTTTAAAGCAAGGTGACAACGTGACACATATATTAGAGTTCATGTCGCAAATTTGAATTTTCATGTATGATAGGTAGTAAAAGTACATGTTGATTTTGACATTTTTCGCAATTCTATCCTCTGAAACCTGACAAAAACTTGAAAATTATTTCAGCAAATTATTTTGAATTTTCTGTAAAAATGTATTTCAAAATTAACAAATACGCAAGTAAATAAAATTGATAAAGATTTGCATAGCAGGATTCAGTAAGCTCTCTTATGATTAGAATCATGTTCAAAGAAAATAGAGAGTTTTGAGCAGAAGACTTATACAGCGAACTTGGTTATAAAACATAATTAGACGTAACACTGTTCACCGTGGGACTGTCGATCTCCTTATTATGGCCACATATCAAAACACTCTCTTCCTCATAAACCATCACCGGCGTGAACCACCAAACCTTCCATGGATGGGTCGTAGTAGCTACATCGGCTAAACTTATTGAATAGGTTTTGTTCCATCGAGGCCCGGCTTTTGGCATAAGCTACCCGAACCACCGCTTAGGGCATCCACTCCGTAGGCATTTTTTAAATATATTTTTATTAGTAGGCCTATATGTAAACAAAATTTAGACTTTTTTATAATAATAATAATATTGTAGGGTTTTATTAGCAATATTTACGAGTCTTTATGGGTTTTTTATTGGTCTTTTATTATGGGTTTTTATGAGTTCTTTATGGGTATTTTATTAACAAATATATTGATTAAAACCCTCAAATATATTGAAGTGATTGATTTTTTGAAAAAAAATGGTGGATTGTTATCCTAACACGGAAATTGCTTATCGTATATTGTTGACCATTCCGGTATCAGTTGAAGTTTTTCGAAGTTGAAGCTGATATAGAATTATTTGCGGTCTACCATGTCACAAGATAGGGTGAATGTGTTGGTTTTGCTATCAATGGAGACAGCTATGGTTGAAAAGTCGACTATGTGAGTTTAATGAATGATTTTGCAGGCAAAAATGTAAAGAGAGTTATATTTCGACAATAAAAAATTTATTTTCACTATTTTTTTTTTTTTATACAAACCATATGTAGAGTTGGATTGTTTTACGAAATTTTAGTATGATTTTTTTTTATACTACTACTATTTGTGATTTTGGATCAAATATATAAAAGAGGCATGTTTTTTTAGACTCACTTAGTATAGTTAAAAACGTTGGACCGCACTAGTTCCATCTTTCTTCTTTTGAATCCATGAACCAGATCTCTAGTTCTTTATTTTCTGTCGTCATCGATAAGGCTCAGCATGGTTCAGCATCCGTGATTAAATAAGGTGGAAGACCTTTGACGTCATGGAACTCTTGTGTGTGAAGATCCAAGGCTAGTATCTTGTAACCCAACATAACTTCTAGCCAGTAGATCTTCGACCTCGTAAGGAGGTGGAGTCAGTCTCCGCCATTCACCAGTTTCAACATAAAGAACCTCGCTTTCTTCCACAGGATCAAAGCACATCCTCACCACTTTATAGCTCCCCGTCACTTCGTCTCTACCGAATCCCATTGCCCAATATCCCGGGAAATAAGTTAACGATCTATCTGCAAATTCAATATTTTGGGTAGTGCAAACCATATAAAAAGATTAAAGATTGGGCTAATTGTATATAACAGAATAGAATAGATAACAGAATAGAAAAGATTGGGTTAATTGCTTTCAAATCAATAGATCTGAAGCAGTATAGATTGGATTACCCATCTTTGGTTGGTGGTCTGTGAATTATAAGAACCCAGTCTGATCTTTTAAAAAAAAAAAATTATATATTTCCTTTCCAAATTGTCAACTTTCTCTTTTATTTTATGGGAAAATGGCCGATACATGCCTCAAGAATACACAAACAAATATTTTTGTTAATTTCATACCCAAGTTAAAGGAAGGTAGCGTATACACAAAACAACAAAACATTTGCCAGAAGCTTTTCTTCTCTAAGTTTTGAGAAAATCGCCATTTCAATAATCATCTCCTTTGGATATAATCTCTTTGCAAGTTGGCCGCAACAAGATCGTATGCTCAAACTGAGATATATGGCTTCCTTTCACATCACACAGTGGAGGGCATGGCTACAAAGAAACCAACTTCCCATCAAAAATGTTCATAAGCAGAGTAAATATGTTCACATCATTTACAAGTTTACCTCAATTATGCCAGAATCACACAGATTTTTTAAAGCCATTAAGTATTTGGTTTCACCAAGACGGTCCAAATAGCGTCTGCAGAAGGCCAGAGTGGAGAAGTTCTTGTTAATGGTGGCAAGGAGTTGTTTCGCTCTTGGTAACCTCAGAGGAACGTGACCCACATCGAAGTTTTTCATGTAATGGCTACATTCTAAGTCATCTCTCACAAATCCTTTCCCTGCAAAATGACACGAGAAACAATCCCACTTAAATTTCATTCTGCAAAATTCACTTGGTGCAGTGCCATTTCTTACCGGTTGTTCCAAAAGTTTCTATGGCATATAATTCACCCTCTTCCATCTTTGTCTGCTCGCCTCCTCTAACGTTAGGAACAGATTTTTCAGCATGTATCTGATAGCGTCCGATGCTGTGCCCATTCAGGTTTCTGATACTTTTGACTGCCGGCAAAAGACACAACATTGTTACACTTTTTTTCTAAAAATCCAAATAGAAACTACCAAAAAAAGTTGCCATTCAAGTAATTAACACAGTAGTTACCTTGGTAGACTTTTCCATTGATCTCTACCTCATAAGACTCCATGACCTCCTGAATTGCAGCACCGACATCACAAAGCCGGACATCGATCCCGGCTTCCTGAACCAACAAAGAAAACAGCTATATTACTTGTCACAAATCAAAAGCATATACTAAGTAACTTCTTTTGAGTTTTTGCTCAATGAGCTTATATGACCTTAGAAAGCTCAAAATTCAGTTGGACTTGACCGATAAAGATCAAAAGGAAGAGCTTAACACGGTTATAGAAACAAACTTCAAAAAAAAAAATCACTACAGAATTCTGCATCCATCATATCCGAGAACAGAAGAATCCTACACGAATTCTTAGAGGCAGAAGCACAAATTATTAGCAACAGAAACAATATGAGCACCTTGATACCGGTATATGTTGCTTCACGGGAGGCTGCTAAGAGAGGATCAAACATAGGATTGAATGCAACAGTAAAAGCAGAATCAACAATGTGCCCTGCCAAAACAATATAATTATTGTTTTTATGCGGCATTTACAATGAGAATACCAAAAAAAAAGATGATAAGTTTCTTTTTTTTCTTAGCATACCATCAATATGTGTTCCAAAATCCAACTTCATCACATCATCATACTGAAGGACAGTCTTATCTCCTGAGTTTGGTGTCCAATGAGCAGCGACGCTGAAGGTTCAAGTAAATTTGAGACACACTGAAAGAACGAAAAAACAAAAGAAATACAGAGAGAATGACAAAGTAGAACTAACTTATTCAGAGAACATCCTGTAGGGAAGGCGATACCAGCTTGAAGACCATTCTCTGATATCAACTTACGAACAGTGTTCTCTAAGGTCTCACAGATATCAATCATCAACATTCCAGGCTTCATTATGCTTCTCATATACTTCCTAACTTGACGATGAACTTCTGCTGCTTGGCGAAGAGAGCTGTAAATCGGCTTTTGCAGCCGCTCCATCTCTCTCTTCTCTTCAGATGTTGTTCTCCACAAATTACTACATTACAAAATAGACTCAGCTACACAGAATCTAGTGTAGAACAACATGTTGACTGTCGATTTTAAGATATTGCAGATTTCCCTTTATAACGGTTTCGACATAAAGCAAAAGTATGAGAACTCACTCATCCTTGTACTGTTGGATTTCACCTTCAGGAAATTCTCCAGAAGGGAAGAGCTCAATGACAGGAATTGAAGGTGGATCAGTCTGTCGAAGAGAATTCTTCTTCTTCCTATTAACAGTCACCAGCTTTTGGAGTTAAGATCATCAAAGCAAACACTGAAGATTAAAAAGACAAACAAACACAAAATAACTTCTCACTTGCTTTTACTTTTCTTCCTTTTCTTCTTTGTTGAAGCCTCAGCTAAAAAGGAAAAGACAGCAAAAACTTAATTAACCATAAAAGGAAGAAACTAAAAGAAACTCAAGAACCAACTTCACATAGACGACACTAATCCCTAGAAAGTTAATTCATCTAAATAATAAAAACACACATGGCCATCTAATCATAACAATCAAGAACACACTAAAGAGAACAAACTCCATTCCCCCCCCCCCCCCCCCCCCCCNCCCCCCCCCCTCATGGATGCACACTTAAACCACAAGATCAATAAGTAACACGAAATGGTTTACCTTTGATTCCCTCTTCTTCTTGGTTATTCTCTTTTTCATCTTCATTCACTTCAGCAAGGACAAGATTCGTGGAAAGGTCAGAAGCTAATTGAGCCTCTTTTCCATTAGAGGACTCGGCTCCAGTATTCTCCTCCATAGGAGCTGCCACCTCTGAGTTTTCTATCGCCATTATAACTTGATTCTAACAAGGCAACTATAAGAGAAATCGTACAAGCTCTGAATGAGAATCGCAGAAATTATACCGACGATGAAGAAGAAGTCTTCTCTTTTATTTGAATAGTCTACTCTTTTACCTTTCTTATTCAACTTTTGTTCCCTTCTTCGTCTATCCAGGAAAAATGAAGAAAGTTTAGGAAATTGCAAATTGCACCATTACAACTTTCATTTACATTTTAAGACCCCCTCACGTGAACACAACTCGACGCTCCTTATCGGGGCCATTATTTCAAGGCCCACCAACATTAATCAGGCCTATCTAATCTTATTATTTTTAAAAATTCCAATCAATTAATTGACAAAGCAAGAAACATTAAAAAAAAAAGGAAAGTCGCATCGAAAATCTTTTAACTGACAGCTACTGACACTTTAAACCTTCAACGTTTTATAATAACACTATAAACTTTCAACCCGTAATTTTTAACATAAAAAACCCTCGACGTGGCAACTTTGTTCGCGCGCAAAAAATGTGACTGGAACTGTTCACTTTCCGGTAAAAAAATGATGATGTGTCATTTTTTTTGTCAACAGCCAAATACCTAGAACGGTTCAGAAATCCAAACCGGAGATACCGAGTTTACAAAAGTAATATCCACTAGGTAGACACGAGCACTATTTTTATCTCTTTTTTTCTTTTTTCATGGGTCGATCACGGAGGTTGAAGGCGAGTGAGAGAACCCGAAGAATCGGTACCGAATCGAAAATACCCGAACCGAACCCGATCCAAATTTTTAAAATACCTGATCGGATCCTTAATTTCTATACCCAAAGAACCGAATCCGAACCGGTACCGAACCGAGAACCGAATGGATACCCGAATAACTATTCATACCGGGATACTATTCATCCCGAGACTACTATTCACTCCGAGTCTTCTCCTTTCTCTTAGACGAGGTTGGTTCTTCTTCGTGGTTACTATTCATAGTAATCTCGGGATGAATAGTAGTCTCATGATGAATAGTAGTGGTGATTGTGTCGAGAAAGGAAAAAAGAAAAAATGGAAAAAGATAAAAGAAAAGAAAGATGAATAGTAATCCAGGGATTACGGAGCCCGAGACATGAGCACTATTCATCCACGGACTCCGTAATCCCAGGATTACTATTCATCTTTCATTTCTTTTATCTTTTATCTTTTTCCATTTTTTCTTTTTTTCCTTTCTCGACACAATCACCACTACTATTCATCCTGAGACTACTATTCATCCCGGGATTACTATGAATAGTAACCACGAAGAAGAACCAACCTCGTCTAAGATAAAGGAGAAGACTCTGAGTGAATAGTAGTCTCGGGATGAATAGTGTCTCGGTATGAATAGTTATTCGGGTATCCATTCGGTTCGGGTTCGATTCTTTGGATATAGAAATTAAGGAACCGATCGGGTATTTTAAAATTTTGGATCGGGTTCGGTTTGGGTATTTTCGATTCGGTACCGATTCTTCGGGTTCTCTCACTCGCCTTCAACCTCCGTGATCGACCCATGAAAAAAGAAAAAAGAGATAAAAATAGTGTTCGTGTCTACCTAGTGGATATTACTTTTGTAAACTCGGTACCTCCGGTTTGGATTTCTGAAACGTTCTAGGTATTTGGCTGTTGACAAAAAAAAAAAATAATGACACATCAGCATCTTTTTACCGGAAAGTGAACAGTTCCAGTCATATTTTTTGCGGCGCGAACAAAGTTGCCACGTCGAGGTTTTTTTATGTTAAAAGTTACGGGTTGAGAGTTTATAGTGTTATTATAAAACGTTGAAGGTTTAAAGTGTCAGTAGTTGCCACTTAAAAAGTTTTCTATGCGATTTTCGTTAAAAAAAAACCTATCGTTTCACGGACAAGAGAACCGTTGCGCTTGTGAGCATCACTCAACGGCTAGTTTCCTTATTGTCTCTTCTCTTATTCTTCTCCCCTTTCTCTTCCTGTTTTAGGGTTTCGAAAATTTTGCAATCCGATTTGAGTAATTTCTGTTCAGACGATTTTCCGGTTTCTGATCGCTACTGAAGTCTCCGGTGATCTTTTGTGGGATAGATTTTGAAGAAATACGATTCGATTGTAATGGAGGCGAGAACCGGCCGATCTATGCCAGAGCACCCATCGACACCGGCAGTAACTGCGCCGGCGCCGGTTCCTCCGCCCTCAACGCGGAGGCCGAGGGTTAGAGAAGTCAGCTCGAGATTCATGTCTCCCGTTTCTTCATCTTCGTCATCTTCCTCCTCCGCCGGAGATCTCCATCTGTTGACTTCAAATTCTCCCAAGCATCATCACCACAACCATCAACACCAGGATCATCGGTCTATTTCTGCTCAGAAGTCGAGACGGCAGTTAAAATTAGCCGACGGCGACGAGAATCGCCCTTCGGAGACGGCACGTAGCCTAGACTCGCCATTTCCTCTTCAACAAGACGGAAGAAAAAACCAGCAGCAGAATCGATCGAAGCCGTTGAAAGAGAACGGACACCGTCTCGATACTCCGACGCCGATGTTGCCGCCGCCGTCCAGATCGCGGCTGAACCAACAGCGTTTGCTTACCTCCTCCGCCGCGGCTAGACTTCTCCGATTATCAGTTTCCACAGACGGTGAAGATTACAACGACAGAGAGAAATCCAACGGCTCAGATCTGCTGCCAACAACGGTTTCAATCAGGAACCACGCAAAGCTCTTCAACAATCCCACCGCCTCACCTCTTCGTCGATCCCTGAGTTCTTCTTGCGACGATCCTTCGTCGTTTCGAGATGTAAGAGCTTCATTGTCGCTTAAAAATGGTGTTGGTTTGTCATTGCCTCCGGTGGCACCTAATTCGAAGATTCAAGCCGATACAAAGAAGCAGAAGAAAGTTTCAGGGCAGCAAGCGGATGCACACTCTCTGAAACTGCTCCATAACCGCTACTTGCAATGGAGATTCGCCAATGCAAAGGCTGAGGTCAAAACACAATCTCAGACAGCAGAAGCCGAGGTCAGTTTCTCATCTTCAACACCAAGAATCAGATATTTGATCATTTAGCTCATTATATCATGATGATGATTATTCGTTTGCCACGACAAATTTATTGAATATATTTGGAATGTTTAAGTACAGATTTATTACTCTTGAAACAATATTGTGTTTGGTAGATAGATTAGTATGGCTCTGACATTAGCATCAGTGAATGGTTTAGGTCACATCCTTATGATGGTGGTGATCTTATGGATTATGCTGAACTAGCAATAGTGAATTCTATTTCTTGCAGAGAATGTTTTATTCCCTTGGTTTGAAAATGTCAGAGCTCTCCGACTCTGTACAGAAGAAACGCATAGAACTGCAAAGATTATTGAGACTTAAAGCTGTTACGGAGATTGTAGAGTCTCAGGTAAGTAAAACTGGAAATATCTTATATTTCAGAGTATTCGTACATCCATGAATGTTTGAGAAAATATGTAATTTGTAATAATTGGTGGTGGCTAAACTATTTTAACTCTATGCAGATTCCTTCTTTAGAACAATGGACTGATCTTGAAGAAGGTTACTCAAGTTCTCTGTCGGAAACTACTGAAGCTTTATTGAATGCTTCATTGCGGCTCCCTCTCGATGTTGATATCAAGGTATCTATCGTGTTTTTCAGATCAACTTAAAAGAACCTTGTTCCCTTTTCTCTACCTTTTGCAGTAAAGACTTGAAATTTTGCTTCTCAAAACCAGGTTGAGACTAAAGAGTTAGCAGAAACACTTGCTGTTGCCTTAAATTCTATGGAAGGCATTGTGCAAAACATTGGAAATTTTGTGCCTAAGGTTAGCTAAATACTATCACTCCGCTTCACTCAAAACATGAACCAAAAAAATCTTCAATACAGTAGCAAATGTTTCAACTGAAACAACTTCCTTTTGCAGACACAAGAGATGGAGACTTTGATGTCGGAACTAGCAAGAGTAAACAGCAGAGAAAAAGCATCGGTAGAAGATTGTGGAGTTGCACTGCTTAAGACACATTCATCACATGTATAAATCTGTAACATACATTTTGACATAACCCTTTGCTTCTTTTCAGTTTCTGAAGTCTAATGTGTTTTTCTTCTTGTGCAGATTGAAGAATGCTATCTTAGAAGTCAGCTTATTCAGCACCACATGCAGTGGGAGCTACAAGAAACCACATGATTACTTTACATACTAAGCATACTGCATACTCTATGTGCAACACAACACACAAGCTTTAAAGCTAAAGCGGTTTGCTTTCTAGACTCATAAGCTTGCTTCCTTATATGGTCGAAAATAACAATTGAAAGTGTAAATAAATCAGTTGTCTTGTAATACCTGAGTATCAATGATCCATTTACCTTTGTCTGAGTATCAATGATCCATTATCTTTGTCTGAGCCTTGTATAGCCGTAGCTTTAACTTAGGACGAAGCATTCCTTGTTCAAGTGTTGGGTGTTTCAAACTTGATTCAAGGACAAATTGCATTGACCACTTCACTCGATTAAACCGACGTAAACCGGGAACCCAATCGCCAGAGGTCCAAAATACAGGCCCAATAATCTAAATCCAGCCCGAGGGGGTTATTATAATTACTTCGCCTAAAGGAAAAGAAAATAAATAAATCTGAATTTTTAATAGCGTGATTTGAAGTCGGGCTGGATTTAGATTATTGGGCCTGTGTTTCACGTTACCAAGGAGCAGGCCGGTCTCGTTCCGTAAGTTTTCTAATTCTTTCTACCTTTATCGTTTCTCGAATTCGATTCCCAATCGATTTGATTGGTATCTTATAGTTGAAATTAGGGTTTGCGATAGATTCAGAATATATCTTAACGTCGGTTTGTTGATTATTATGATGATTGCAATTGAGACAATCAACCTAAAGTCGGGATTAGGCGATAGAGTTTGAATCTTCTGATTGGGAATATATCTTAGCCTCAGAAGTTAAATTTGCATGATGATCGCAATTGAGACGGTGATCTAAATTCGTGGGTCGTTATAAAGTCGTATATTTTTGTGTGTTTCTTCTTGTAGGAGGAGGCCAGAGAGATTGGAGTTCCTGTATGATTCAAGTTATGGTGTCTCGTCTCAGAGTCAAGATCGGCGAGCCAAAGTTGATGCTGGTGTTAGTAGCAATAACAAGAAGCAGAAGCAGTCGATTCCTGGCGCGTTGTTTGATGATAAGACACACGTTGCCAATGATTCTTGGCGGAAATCCCACTCCGACCCTTTGCTTCTCATCAAGAAGCTCGAAAAGCTGTAAGTTACTTTCCTTCTCCTTTTAGTTCTCTTTATCCTTTTTGTGTCTCTGTGAGCGGTTGCGATCTTAAAGAAATCTGTTTGGATTTCGATTCTGCTGCTTTCGCCTTCCTTTTGTTCTTCATTCACTGATCTGTTGGAGTGTGTTTCTCCTTTACAGGTGAAAGAAAAGCGAAAGGATAAAGATGGAGGCACGAACGAGCACAACAGGAGAACTCGGCTCAGAGTGTAAAGCGCATCACAAGCTGCTGTCTTCTTCTCCTTTTTGAAGTGTAAAGAAACACACAATTTTTGTTTGAATACAACAACACAATCTCTAATGATCTTTGCTTTCTCTACCAGTGATTTTGAGGAGCGATAGTCTTTGTTGAAACACAAGCTCTAAGCTTTTTGATTTTTGGTTTAGACCCATAAGCTTAATAACATCGAAACTGCAAAACGATGTTACTTCATCTCCTCTTGCAACTGGATCTGCGACTGGGCTTACAAACCAATAGACATTGGGCCAGAAAGTATTAAAGCTCACATCGCAGCAACGGTCATCAACCTTAGAACAAGACGACAAACACTGCAAAAGCAAAAACAATAACAATGAAGCTCAACCAAGGTCGTACAATGATGAATTAAGTCACGAATCCAGTCAAGGTTCAAAACATACTGTTGCGAATACAGTAAAGCTGCAAAATCGATTTGATGCCCTCTCAATTTTATCCCAATGATTGAAGATGCGTTCAGATTGTGACAAGTGTGTATTAGGGCTTTTGTGTATCCAAATTAAAGTCATGTATAAATAGGAACATCATGTAACTGAGAGTCTTAAGCGTTTTTAATAAAAAAAATGAAATTCAGCTTCACAAAGCTATCTAAATCTTGAAATCTCTTTATGGTATCAGAGCCATGGACGATTTTGCCATGGATCTATATGCTTCTCTTTCTCTAAATATTTATAACTGTGTTACAATCAAACTCACTCAGCAAAACCACATTTTATGGAAATCTCAGTTTGAAGCCTTTCTCTCTAGACAACGGCTTCTCGGCTTCGTCATTGGCGCAACTTCAAAGCCATCTAATTTCATCACCGTTCCTGGCATCAATGGAGTTAACACTCAGGCTCGGAATCCAGATTTTTCAAAGTGGTCTCTGTCGGATCAAATCGTGCGGTCCTGGCTTCTTGGGTCTTTCTCAGAGGATATCTTAAGCTTAGTGGTTAACCGCAGCACCTCTCGAGATATTTGGGTGACTCTGGCTCATCATTACAATCGGGTATCCTCCTCAAGACTTTTTGAGCTTCAACGAAGGTTGCAGGCAGGTCTGAGTTTCTCAAGGAGATAAAATCTATCTATGATCAGTTAACATCTATTGGGAGTCCTGTTACAGAGAAAATGAAGGTGTTTGCTGCTTTCCATGGTCTAGGGCGTGACTATGAGTCTATCAAAACAAGTATCGAAGGCTCCATGGATATTGAGCCCATTCTTACCTTTGATGATATATGTCCTCGTCTTACTGCTTATGATGATCGTCTCCATAGCTATCACACCTCTGCTAACATCTCTCCACATCTTGCCTTCAACACTGTTTATGCAAATCCAGGATATTACAATAATAAAGGTGGTCGTGGTCAGTTTTACAACAATAAAGGCTCTTTTCGTGGTGGTCGTGGCAGAGGATCCTTCTCAACTCGCGGCAGGGGTTTTCATCAGCAGATCTCCTCCTATCAAGGTTCCTCTGCTTCCTCTGATGTGGACAACATGCCAACTTGTCAGATCTGTGGCAAGCGTGGTCATCCAGCTCTGAGCTATTGGCACAAATTTGATAACTCATATCAGCTTGAAGACCACATGCCTTCAGCTATGGCAGCTCTCCGAATCACTGATATATCTTATCAGTCGGGTCATGAGTGGTTCCCCGACACAGGAGCCAGTGCTCACATCACCAATACAACACAGCACATGCATCAAACCAGACCCTACGCTGGCTCAGACACAGTGATGGTTGCGGATGGCTCATTCCTCCCTATCACTCATACCGGCTCTACAGTGATTGGATCGTCTTTAGGTATGTTACCTTTAACTGATGTTCTTGTGTGTCATGACATTGCTAAATCTCTCCTCTCAGTTTCTAAGGTTACAAAAGACTATCCATGTTCCTTTGAGTTTGATTGTGATGGGGTTATTGTTAAGGACAAAGTCACCATGAAACAAATAATGTTGGGAAGAAATAGTGAGGGTCTCTACACGTTGAAAGATTCATGGGATTCACCGGCTCAAGTGTTTTATTCATCCATGCAACAGTCTACAAGTGATGTGATCTGGCATAGAAGACTTGGCCATCTGAATGCTCACGATCTTCAACGACTAGCTTATAACGACAGTGATTGGGCAGGATGCCCTATTACCCGAAGATCAATTGGAGGTTTTTGCACTTTCTTAGGCAGTAATCTCATATCATGGTGCTCGCAGAAGTAACAAACTGTTGCTAAAAGCTCTACAGAAGCGAAATATAGATCTCTGTCAGAAACTGCTTCAGAATTGACTTGGATCAGCTATGTTCTTGCGAGAACTTGGTATTCCTCTTTTCACAACTCCTGAACTATACTGTGATAATCTTTCTGCAGTAAACCTGACAGTGAATCCGATGTATCACAAGCGATCAAAACACTTTGAGACTCATCACCACTATGTAAGGGAAGAGTGGCTCGGTTGTTTAGTTGTGAAGCACGTCCCTTCTCACCTTCAAAATGCTGACATCTTCACGAAATCCCTACCAGCTGCAGCTTTTGAATCACTGAGATTCAAACTTGGCGTCGATGTCCCTCCTACGCCAAGTTTGAGAGGGGCTAATAACATCAAACTGCAAAACGATGTCACTTCATATGCTCTTGCAACTGGATATGTGAGTGGGCTTACAAACCAACAGACATTGGGCCAGAAAGTATTAAAGCCCACATCACAGCAACGGTCATCAACCTTAGAACAAGACGACAAACACTATGCAAAAGCAAAAACAGCAACGACGAAGCTCAACCAAGGTTGTACAATGGTGAATCAAGTCACGAATTCAGTCAAAGTTCAAAACATAGCCGCTGCGAATACAGTCAAACTGCAAACCTGATTTGATGCTCTCTCAACTTTATCCCAATAATTGAAGATGCGCTCAGATTGTGACAGGTGTGTATTAGAGCTTTTGTGTATCCAAATCAAAATCATGTATAAATAGGAACATCATGTAACTGAAAGTCTTAAACGTTTTTAATAAGAAAATAAAATTCAGCTTCACAAAACTATCTAAATCTTGAAATCTTGGTTTTTTATCCCGTATAAATTTTCCGTTTCTCTTATTATCCCTTAGAGTATATCAATAATCCTTGGCATTGTTGTACGTACCCAACAAAGTTTTACAGAACAGATGATTCTCGAGTATTGGTGGGAGTCTCGAGCACAAATTTCAACAACCAGTAAGATTTTAATTGGACTTAACCAAGCTTAAACCGAATCCAAGTAATTAATTTATCTTGTACCGGGAGAGGCCCACAACAGGCCCGTTAACCAAAATTTTAATTGGACTTAACCAAGCTTAAACGTTTCGTTTCGTTTCGTTTCGTTTCGTTTCGTTTCGTTTCCTTCTCATCTACGATGACATAAAAAAGTATTATATCATCACGTGTATCAAACGGACGGCTCTGATTTAATCTAATTTCCATCAGCGTTTAGTCGGCGGAGGCGGAGCAAATAATTTCAACCCCGGGGAGTTTGCGATTGAAACGAAACGAAGAGAAGGAAAGAAAAAACAATTTTGAAGCGGTAGGAAGAGAGGAGGAACAAAAAGAGGAGCAATCATGGGGATGAAATTTTTGAACAAGAAGGGATGGCATACGGGGAGTCTCCGTAACATCGAGACCGTGTGGAAGGCTGAGCAGAAACAAGAGGCCGAGCAGAAAAAGCTTGAGGAGCTTCGTCTCCAAATCGTGCAGGAGAGGGAGCGTTCTGAGTTTCGCGCTCTTCAGGAACAGGCCGGTCTCGTCCCGTAAGTTTCCTTCCTCTCTACGCTCGATCCCGATTGATTTGCGTGGTATCTAATTTCGGAATTAGGGTTAGGGATTAGAGTTTTTTAATCTTATGATTTGGAGTAAATTTTAGTGCAGAATCTACGAGATGCATCTTCTGGTAGTTGATTCGTTTAATGATTGCGATTGAATCGGTGATCTGAGTTGTGGGTCATTCTAAAATCTTTTTTTTTTTTTTATAAATCTTCATGCAGGAGGCAAGAGAGATTGGAGTTTCTGTATGACTCAGGATTAGCTGTAGGGAAGGGGAGTGCGAGTAGTTCAGGTCATGGTGTTTCGTTTCAGAAAGAAGAGCAGCCTTTAGCCAAAGCTGAAGCTGGTAATAGTACCAGTGAGAAACCAGATCAGTCGGCTCCTGGTGCGCTGTTTGAGGATAAGGCACCCTCTGCTAATGATTCTTGGAGGAAACTTCACTCTGACCCATTGCTTCTCATCAGGCAGCGCGAGCAGGAAGCCCTTGCCAAAATCAAGAACAATCCTGTGAAGATGGCTCTTATTCGAAAATCTGTAAGTTCCTTTTCGTTTTGAGTACATGGAGGGTTTTGTGTGGTGCTCGAGTGTCTGTGCGTTTGCAATTGAAATTGTATTGGATTTTTTTTTATGTTTTTGGCTTTCTTACCTTCTATAGCTATTGACCTGTTGGAGGGTTTTCTTATTTACAGGTAGAAGAAAAGGGAAAGGATAAAGATGGAGACACAAAGGAGCACAAGAAAAAGCATCATCGTAAAAGTGGAAAGCATCGTAAGCAATCTTCATCCAGACACCATTCTGATTCGGAGGAAGATTCTGGTGAAGAGTTTAACGGAAGAAAATCCCACCATCACAAAACATCAGGGACTCGTGACAAACACTATGAGAGACGGATGTCAGATTTAGATGATGAGTTTAAAAGTCAGAATAAGCATTATGAGAGACCACCAAGGTCAGATTTAGACGAAGAGTCAAAAATAAGGGAAAGTCGTGATAGGCACTATGAGAGGCGAAGGTCAGACTTAGAGGATGATTCCAAAAGAAGAGAAAGTCATGATAAGAACAATGAGAGGCGAAGGTCAGATTTGGATGATGTGTCCAGAAGAAGAGAGAATCAAGATAAGCACTATGAGAGACGAAGGTCAGATATGGATGATGAATCAAAAAGAAGAGAAAGTCATAAAGAAACTCGACCCAGTGAGAAATATCGGAATCACTCCCCTAACAGCCGTTTGGAAAGGGAAAATCTCAAGAGCTGTGGCCAAGAGGATAGAAAAAGGAAAACTGAGGATTTAGACAATGAAAAATATCCCTCCAGGGAGAATGGATTCCAGAATAGACGCCGGAAAGGTGGATCGAAATTATCAGAAGAAGAGAGAGCTGCTAGATTTAAGCAAATGCAAATGGATGCAGAGGTGCATGAGGAACAAAGGTGGAGAAGATTGAAGAAAGCTGATGAAACCGATGCAGTGGAAGCTGATAAGAACAAAGTATCTGTTGGCAAAAGCTTTTTGGACGATGCAAATAAAAGTGTCTATGGAGTGGAGAAAGGTGGAAGCTCAACTATAGAAGAAAGTGTGCGTCGCAGAAGTTACTATTCGCAGCGCGGAACTGAAGCTGAAGGCAATGCATTTCGCCGCTGATGATGCAAAAATTGTTCCAATACAATGCGAGCTTTGTCTCTTTGTATCTTTGAAATGTAACAAAATTTGGTCATAACATTATCATTTTTTTTGACATTATATTTTTCTGATTCCAGTATATGTTGAGCATCGTCAAGCTTAGTTTCTATGTAAGGCGATATGTAAGGCCTTATAGGCCCATCGTATAGCCCATTTTGGTGGTGGTCGAGTCCACTTTGATAGTGTGTAACAATAATAACTAGTGGGACGTTGAAATGTGGTATGGAGTCAATCCATACCCGTGACATGTAGTTAAGCATAATATTCCAAGATTCCACTTTGGCACCTTTATAGAAAACACGAGATGAGGCCACTCTTTTTTTGTCTTTTGAAAATTTCGTCTCTTTATTTTGTCCATTATTTGAAAATGTTCTTTTTTTGTCCAGAGATGATAAAATTAAAGTTTGACCAATGGAAATTCGACCTAGTTTTTAATTAGTGACGATGTTGTATTTTATAATTCAGATTCAAAATTAAAAGTCAGCTGAATTATGGCCGATTCAGAAAATATATAACCCAATTTGAAACTAACGAAAAATAAAAATAAAAAGCGATTTGGGTTTGTTATGGAAACAATTTGCCGTGTAAGGTTTTAAACCTCTCTTCGGGTGTAGAAGAAGCTTGGAAGGATGGTTCACGTGCTGCGTACAATGATGTCATATTGTCTTTTTCGTTTTTCTGCGAAATTTTTTTCTCGATAAGGAATGATAATATTTGCGGAAGTGGCTCAGAGTCAGGATTCTATAGCAAAGATGTACGCTTTATCACCTCATTTGTTTTTACGGTTATGTCAAACTGTAGTAAGCAATAACGCAGATGTTAAAAAAAAAGCAATGTTTAGTTACTTTCCGTAACGAATGCGTAATATAATGTGCTTTCTGATGCCACCGTTCCTGCATATCTTGACATTGCACTACCAAAGTTTGAACCGGCAAGTACAGTAAAAAAAGAATCATAAGTAAATTAACCATTTGAAAATGAATATTGCATCAATTTAATCACCTTTTTATTTATTTTCTACAAGATCACGATTTTGAATTTGAATTCATTTGGACAGAAAAAAATCAAAACACTGATATGGTTGAGCGCCCACAATAACATTTTTTTTTTCTGGTAAACGAATTTCTGTTATTTATCCTTGTTAAAAAAACATTTGATTTTAATGCGAGAGAGAGATGCAATTTGCACATAATCTGAAATATCTATTATAGCGGTGCAAATAAAATCTTAATATTTTAAGAAAAAATGAATAAATATCATATGAATATTTTATTGATTTTAAAAAATAGAAGAATTGTACGAATTCACAACCAAAATAGACAATATTATGTGTTTTGGCCAATAAGAATTTATTTGCATAGGACATGAGTCTGCTTAAATTAATGAGAACAAAAAAAAGAAAGAAATAAGTGGTAGATGTAACAGAATAGAAAAGGAAAGGTGTGGAAGTGATTGGGATTTGAGACGATGTATTGTCATTTGTCGCCCTAATAATATTAACCGACAATTGGTGTCTTCGTTTTTGACTTTTGACTTTTACACTGTTTTCTCACATTGTGGGTGCTCTCACTCCCACCCAATCACCGCCCTTTCTTTCTACTTTCTAATTTCTAATCTACTCTACTAAAATTAAGTTTTAAAAATAAAATAAAAATAGTGATCATATTGTAGTGGAACATTGCTGGAATAGTTGACTCAGTAATTGAATATTATCGATATTCTTTGTTGCCCATATCGATATATGTTTTAAGGTTTAAGTAATAAAAAATTATATATATGATAGACTTAAAGTTTTGGATTAGAAAATTCGGATTACATTGTTCATATGTGATATGTGAATACTTGGATATATGTAAGATTTTGTAACTAGTGTTTTATGTAATTTTTCTTTGGACAAATTTTACCGATGATAAAAAATAATACTCCCTCTGATCCATGATAGTTGATGTTTAAACAAAAAAAAATTGTTTCATTTTAATTGATGTTTTACATTTTCAATGCAAAATTAAAATTTTTATATTTATTTTTTGTCCATTTATATTCTGCAGTTTTTTTATCATTAGTTGAATTGTATTTAATTAAATAATAAATGATGTTATAATTTAGAAAAAATAAAAAAAATTATAATTTTGTGTGATTTCTTAATTTGTGTGTAGAATCTTTAAACATCATCAATTATGGATCAGAGGGAAACTAGATCGTAATTTCGTTGATAAATGGATTAGATTATCTACATTAAATAACTCGAATTGTTTATGCAGATGAGAGAATATTTAAAATTTGAGTGTTGATAAAAAACATATCAAAATTTGGTTGGTATTTTTTCAACCGGTGATATCAGGGTTAATTTTTTGTCACTATACCAGAAAAGATTTACGTATATAGTCATTTCTCTAAATAAAAACTTGAACTCGGGAAACCAAAAATTTGAAATCCCAATAAACCTTAATGAAGCAACAGAGTGGAATGTTCCATTTCAGTAAGATTTTCGTTTCTTTTTTTTTCTATAAAGGTGACAGTAAAATAAGATAATCTTTTAAAAAAATCTACCTTCGAATTATTCCAGAAAAAGATTCTGACAAAAAAAAAAAATATTTAACAGAGAAAAGAAAGCAACCAATCTTATGCAATAGAATCCAAATTCACTTGTCTGTATTTAAAAATCGTCCTTTTATGAAGGTTTCGCCAAAGTGTTATTAGTTCCCAGAATTAAACGCAATACACTTCAATCCAAAACCCAGAAGCCAAAACAAAAAAAAACTTCTCATCTTCCCCCAAACTTTCTCGTTCTGTAGAAGAAAAAGAAAGCTTAAACCTTTCTGGGTTTCTTTAACCATGGCCGCTAATTGGACAAGGGTTAGTTTCTTGCTGGCTCTGGTAATGACGGTGGCGATTCTCACTCCTTCAGTCGTCACCGGCGAAAATGGATTTTCCGATCTTAAAATCCGTACCCACTTGAAACGACTCAACAAGCCAGCTCTCAAATCGATTAAGGTAAGTTCACAGAGACATATTAGAGAAAGGAAAACCCCTAAAATTTTCAAATTTTTTTTGCTGATTTTTCGGAATAATTTCTGGTTTCAAACAGAGCCCAGATGGAGATATAATCGATTGTGTCGCAATCACCGACCAACCTGCTTTTGCTCATCCTCTGCTCATTAATCACACTGTCAAGGTTTAGAACTTGTTCTGTTTACTCTCTTTTTGAGGCTCTGTGGTTTTCCTGTTCTGAGTAATTCTGACATTGCTGTTGTTGTAGATGATGCCAAGTTTCAACCCAGAAAGGATTTTTAGTGAGAGTAAAGTTTCGTCGAACACCAAGAATCAGCAGTCTAATGCAATAACTCAGCTTTGGCATGTGAATGGGAAATGCCCAGAGAACACAATTCCCATAAGAAGAACGAGAAAGCAAGATCTTTACAGAGCGAGTTCCGTCGAGAATTTCGGTATGAAGAATCAGAAAAGCATCCCAAAACCTAAATCTTATGAGCCAGCTAGTGTCCTTACACAAAATGGTCACCAGGTAATATTTTGTTGTCATATATGGATTTGAATTAGTTTTGAACCTTTTGTTGTGTTCATTAACCAATCTTATAACTCTTTGGATTTGATTTAGCACGCGATAATGTATGTCGAAGATGGGGTTTTCTACGGGGCTAAAGCAAAGATTAATGTATGGAAACCGGATGTGGAAATGCCCAATGAGTTTAGCTTGGCTCAGATTTGGGTTTTAGGTGGAAATTTTAACTCTGATCTTAATAGTATTGAAGCTGGCTGGCAGGTATTTGTGTTCTTCAAAAGTTTCTGATAATTCTGTCCTGAAAAAAAAATCTGTTTCTGATTCAAAGATTTGTGTTTTCAGGTCAGTCCACAATTGTATGGTGATAATCACACCAGACTCTTCACTTATTGGACTGTAAGTTTCTGAATATTTCGATTTCGATTTTTTTTAAATCTCTATGTGTGTGTTTTGAAGAATCATTATTTTGTCTCCCCTGTGAAAACAGAGTGATGCATACCAAGGCACAGGCTGCTACAATCTTCTGTGCTCAGGGTTCGTTCAAATCAACAGGGAAATTGCAATGGGTGGATCAATCTCTCCTTTATCGAACCTCGGAACCTCTCAATATGACATTACCATACTTATCTGGAAGGTAAACCGACAACAAGAATACCAACTTCAAATCCCTGAGTGCTAAGATGCTTTTAGCTCCCAAATCTTGATTATACTAAAGTTTTAGATATGTATATAGCTCGGTTCTGTTTTGGATCAAATAACCACAAAAATAGAAAAAAAGATAATTTAGTTAATACTTGATTATTACTTTTAGTATTAGAGCATAATGAAAAATATGATTCTGTTTATTCGGTTTGTTTGGCATAAAATTAATGCTAGCGATCAAGTTTTTTTCTTAAACTTCGGTTTGGTTTTGATCAGGATCCAAAAGAAGGACATTGGTGGTTACAATTTGGAGAGAAATACATAATCGGATACTGGCCAGCTTCACTCTTCTCTTACTTATCAGAAAGTGCATCGATGATCGAATGGGGAGGCGAAGTGGTTAACTCGCAGTCCGAGGAAGGACAACACACGACCACTCAGATGGGAAGTGGGCGGTTCGCAGAGGAAGGTTGGGGAAAAGCGAGTTACTTCAAGAATGTTCAAGTAGTCGATGGATCAAATGAACTGAGAAACCCGGAAAATCTTCAAGTTTTCACTGATCAAGAGAACTGTTACAATGTGAAGAGTGGCAATGGAGGTTCTTGGGGAAGTCACTTCTACTATGGTGGACCGGGTCGAAACCCTAATTGCCCTTAAGATCTGTCTATTTACTTGCATTGCAGAGCATTCCAAATTAATCAATTGTATAAAACATATAAGATATATATATATATATACACATTCTAAAGTATATTAATTTCAGATATCAAGAGTGGTTTAGGGTTTGTTTATGGTTTGTTTCAGAGTGTTTCTCTGTTTCTATGGAGTGAAGAGAAGATATATTTCTTTAAAGAACATGGTCCCATGTGTATACTGAAATCTATATGATCACATTATTTAATTGTATTTGTTTTGTATATGAGATGGGACCTGTGTTATAATTGTTTTGTCTATGTATAACAAAACATGGAGACTTTGGATCTTCCATTAATCAGTCATTTAACAATATCTATTAGAATTATTGGTCAAACTTCACTAGACTAATATGATAAAAAAAAATTATATTATATNGTTTTTCTGTCATACCGATTATCGATTTTGGGCTTTCAGTTTTAAAATTTTAGGACCTATTTTATTTTATGTAAAAAAAAATAAAAAAATCTTAGCTTGACCTTTGGTTTATATTTTCTCTATTGTTCTAGATTATCTACAGAAAAAAGCGAAATCCTAACTTGACTTGTGGCTATAAATATATTTTTTTGTTGGCCACACTCAATGCATTCCGATTTTGAGATTGGCTAGATTTCTACGTGTTTAGGATTTATTAGGGTTTATTGTGAGTTCTATTCCTTAATCTTTGCTTTTTTAACTTGCTTTTGGGTGTTGTTCTTTGCTCGAATATCCCAACTTTTTGAGTACAGAAAAAGGCGAAACCCTAGCTTGACTTGTAGCTATAAATATAACTTTTTGTTGGCCGCACTCAATGCATTCCGATTTCGAGATTGGCTAGATTTCTACGTGTTTAGGGTTTATTGTGAGTTCTATTCCTTAATCTTTGCTTTTTAACTTGCTTTTGGGTGTTGTTCTTTGCTCGAATATCCCAACTTTTTGAGTTTTGCAGTCTCAGATATGGCTTTATGTAAGTTTTCGTTGATTTTTATGTGTTCTTCGCTGTTGTCTTTGGTTAAGTGATTAGATGATTTTATTGTTTTGTTCGTCCGAGTTATTTTGCTTAGTTTTGCATCTGTCTCTTTATGATTATTATTATTATTATTATTTTTTTCGCTTGCTAATTGATTAGAGGTTTTTTTGTTGCTTTATTTTTGTAGGTAGGTTTGTCTCTTGGGGATAATCGTTCGGTTTAGACATCGATACTGCTTTCTCGAGGTATGACTTTCGTGTGAATCACGTTTGGGTGTTTTTTAACGTCTTTTTGCTTGTGTCTTTTTGCGTGTGTTTTGATGTTTTTTTTTAATATTGCCCGTCGTTTCTTATCTTTAATTCTTACAAAATTTTAAGGTAGTGGTCTGCTCGTGGGAGGCCTATCGGTGGATCGTTTGGCGCTGTGAGCTAGGACTGGGCTAAAGCCCGTCTTCGTTAATTGTCCTTATAGGTCGGCCGCTGTTTAGATTATATTTTAAAAAAAATATTCCGAAACCCTGGGTTATAAATATGTCTTTCTTCAGCTGCACTTAGGGCATCACGAGACTCGCTGTTTCTTTGTTTATGTTGTTAGTGTTTCTCTTGTATTTTACGTTTTTTCTATGTTCGTTCTTTTTAATCGCTGAAATATTGGCTGGTTTGGATTTTTTACGTGTAGGTGGCATACTCTAACTCTGGAGAAAATCGTGCTGTCATCCTTACACCTCTGCGAGTTAGTATTTTTTTTTTTCTTTCCGGATTTGTTATCTATATTGTCTTTTTGTTTTGTTGTTTTCTTAATCTAATGATGGGCTCTTTGTGTTGATACTGATCAGCTTAGTTTTGTATAGTTTGTGATCTATGTTATCTTCTTAGCTACAAGGTCGACTGATTGTTTTTGTTTGTTTGTGTGTTTAGGACGTTGATGTGCTATATCAGTCTTTATTTCATAAATTTTTATCTTATTTCTTAATGTGTGTTTAATACATGCTTTAATAACTGATTTGCTGACAATCTGCTTCAATCATGTATATTTGGCACAGTCTGAAGAGGAAAGATTAAGTGACCAAAGGGAGAGAGAAGAGCTAGAGCAGCACCTAAGAGAACGTATCCTGCACGAACAAGAAAGGTACGTTTTCTGATCTGGTTTTGGAGTAGTGGCAAAGTAAAACAAAAATTTCTCTCGTGATTTTTGCAGATTCTATAATCGTTTATGTAAATTTAGGGGCTTGGCCAAATCTCTGCTACTGATTTTGTTCGAATAGCGGGAAAGTTGAAGTGAGAAGTTTCTTGGATGCTAAGAAGATTCTTAGCCGTTCTGTAACGGATACAAAGCCAAAAGGGTTTTTGTGGTGTACGTTGGCGATGACCGGGTCAAGAGGAAGAGATATATAGTTCCTGTCTCATATTTGAGCCATCATTTGATTCAAGTTCTGCTCAGTAAATCCAAAGAAGAGTTTGGGTTCAATCATCCGATGGGTGGCTTAACGATCCCTGGTCTTGAAGATACGTTCATGAATGTGACTTCTGGGCTAAAGGGGAGATGATCTGAAAAGAAAAACTAATATTAGTTAGCCCTTTACAGGTGTATGACACATCAGCGCTTTCATAAGCCGATGGAATCGACTACACTGACCCTGAAGAGGTTGGTCCAAAACCGATGATCTTGAAATCTTTTTGTTACAGTTTTTCTTAGTTCCAGTTAATCCAAAATTTACATATATTGCTTATATTCTTCTGGATTTAACAGCTCGAGTTGTTAGTCACGAGAACCAAAGAGTCTTTACTTCTTTGCTGATAAACATAACTGTTACAATGTGAAGATAGGAAATGGTGGAACTTCTTGGGGGTTCATTTCTTCTATGGGGGTCCTGGTCGAAACGTCAACTGTACTTGATTTGGATATGTGTGTTCAAAAGCTTTTGAGGATTTTACACACATGTCTATATTTGAATAAGAATATGTGACAGAAGCATATAGTATAAAGGTTTGTAATAGTATCATTGCCGTATTATTATCCGTGTTCAGATTCGGTAGTGCTAGTTGCATACGAAAATAAAACGAAATAAGTATTCAAGGAAAAAAAATCCACGTCATGAGAGATGTTCCTATCTATCAATTGATATCAATCTGTTTACAGCTTCCAAAGAATCGAAATAATTCGAGAATAATAAAGACGTATTTAATTCTAGAATGAGTTACAAAAATACAAAAAAATGTAAACATGCACGTTTAATAAATGTAGATTAAACCATGTACGTTATCCTCTGACCTGTTGAGGAATCGTTGGACAGAATTTTGTTTTTAACTATGACTATTTTTATCATTATGCCTGTGGAATACAACGCATGAATTCGTTATAAACAATACCATAGTGATAAACAAAAACGTATTATTCTCCGTTAAGACAATTATGTAAAAGGTCTAACATTGATATTTTCTTAAGTTTTTTTTTTTTTTTTTTAACCATTATTTTCTTTAAGTTTACGTCAGACAAACATGTACTGATGTAAATATAACTCTTCAGGAAAAGAAAAAGAAAAAACATGGCCATGTAATTTGTAAATGGAGAGCCTAAATGTGTACTATGTGTATATACAATATTTTACCATGATGTCACATTGTTCATAACAAATAATTCCCAAGAAATCTTTAAAAAAAAAATCTCAAGAATCACAAGAGAGGTAATCTACGTAATAGTTAGACATTGCTCAATATTATTATTTATTAACTATGACGATCGAATCAAAGGCAACATAACCTAACAGTGATTTGCGATGACTTTTCGTTTCACAATAAATACCTGACATGTGCTGTTCCTCACAAGATAAGACCCAATCTTTGAAGTTTTGTGTATGTGGTTGATCTAACTCGACCAACAATATTGATTCTGTCCCCACTTTCCTTTAAGCCAGTCTTTACCACGACACAACACATATTACAAAGTCATTATTTGTCTTCGATTTTGGATTCGTGAAATTAAAATGGGTAACAATTCCTCTGCTCAAAGTTCATCACCATCTTTGCCGATTGATTCCACCTTCGATCTTCCTTCTCCATTATTGCCATCTTGGCCTTCAGGTTAATGTTTTGATTTTACTTTTTGTTCATCCTATATGTTTTAGCTCTGTTTTTTTTCTTTTCCAAATGTAATTTTTTGTTGTGAATTTACAGGAGGAGGATTTGCAAAGGGGAGAATAGATTTGGGAGGTCTTGAAGTTTGCCAAGTAACAACATTTAACAAAGTATGGGCTGTATACGAAGGAGGACAAGATCATCTCGGAGCCACTTTCTTTGAGCCGTCTTCAGTACCTGAAGGCTTTTCGATTCTTGGCTTCTACGCTCAACCAAATAACCGCAAGCTTTTTGGATGGACACTTGTGGGGAAAGACCTCTCCGGTGACTCTTTAAAAGCGCCGGTGGATTATCTTCTTCTTTGGAGCGGCAAATCTACAAAAGTAGAGAACAATGGGGGAGAAATTGGATCCATTTGGCAGCCTGTGCCTCCTGATGGTTATAGTGCAGTGGGTCTAATCGTGACAACCTCGGCTGAGAAACCTCCTCTAGACAAGATTCGTTGTGTCCGTTCTGATCTAACCGATCAATCTGAGTCCGACGCTCTGATCTGGGAAACTAATGGGATTAGCGTTTCGAGTTCTAAACCTCTTAACAGAGGAATACAAGCCTCTAGTGTCTGTGTTGGAACGTTCGTCGCAAACTCTTCAAATCCGACCTTAGCTTCTCTGAAAAACAACAAATTTGACTTTTCTTGCATGCCAAGCAAGGTCCAGATCGATGCTCTGTTTCAAGCTTACGCTCCTTGGATCTATTTCCACAAAGATGAGAAGTATCTCCCAGCGTCTGTCAACTGGTTCTTCAGCAACGGTGCCTTGCTTTACAAGAAAGGTGATGAATCAAACCCGGTTCCAGTCGAACCAAACGGTTCAAACCTTCCCCAAGGTGAATCCAACGACGGTCTTTACTGGTTAGACCTACCAGTTGCTTCGGACGAAAGAAAACGAGTCAAAGGCGGAGATTTACAGAGCATGGAAGTGTATCTGCACATAAAACCTGTTTTTGGGGGAACCTTCACAGACATAGCCGTGTGGATGTTTTATCCGTTCAATGGCCCGTCACGAACCAAGCTCAAGCTCGCGACAATCCCGTTGGGAAAAATCGGCGAACACATTGGAGATTGGGAGCATTTCACTCTACGGATAAGCAACTTCAGTGGCAAGCTACATCGGATGTACCTGTCGCAACACAGCCGAGGAAGCTGGGTCGATGCTTCGGAGATCGAGTTTCAAGGTGCGAGAAACAAACCGGTGGCTTACGCTTCTTTGAACGGACATGCAATGTACTCGAAACCGGGACTTGTGTTACAAGGCAAAGACGATGTAGGGATTCGGAACGATACAGGAAAGAGTGAAAAAGTAATTGATACGGCGGTTAGGTTTAGTGTTGTTGCGGCGGAGTATATGAAAGAAGTGGAAGAGCCGGTGTGGTTGAATTATATGAGACATTGGGGACCAAAGATTGATTATGGTCATGAAGATGAGATTAGAGGTGTGGAGAAGATTATGGTTGGGGAGAGCCTTAAGAATGTGTTTAGGAGTGCGATTAAAGGATTGCCTAATGAGGTTTTTGGAGAGGAAGGACCTACTGGTCCAAAGCTGAAACGGAATTGGTTAGGTGATGAAGATTGATTCTATTCTGATTTTTGTTTCTTAATGTTTGGCTTTGTGAATCTATTCTATGTCTTTTGTCTACTTGGGATGAAAACAAATGTTTTGTTTTTGGGTTTATTAGCGCCTTAAGGGAATTTTCCGATCAAAAAATTTCCACACGATCGCATGGAATATATAGTGCATAAAGGATCGAAAAAATTACATTTTCATATTCGGATTGGAATTGTCATAGATCAATGTAGAAGTTTTTTGTTTTGAATTGTTCTATTTGTTATTCATTTTTCTGAAATTTTATGTAAGTTGTATTGATTCTGGTTTCAAAATTATTTTTTTCATAGATACGAGAGAAAGAGTTGTGTTTATTACGTTGCTTTTCGATTTGTAGATTAAATTGTAATTTTGTATTGATTAAAGTAGCTAAAGAATGAGAATAATTTTTGACGTTTTTGTTTTTTTTTGTTGTTTTTATAGAAAACATATATATCAAGAATGAAAATGAATATGATGAAAAAAACTTATTGACTCTGAATGGAAGAAGTAATGTACAATCATTGAAAAATCATTTAAAAATTACCACAACCAATATGCTACCAGACAAAAGTCTGGTCTTTACCTTTTCAAGATAAAACTAACAAAAAATCGTCGATTTTTTGTGATTTTAAATTAGTTTCAAAATTCATTTCATATTCAACTATTGTCTTAGTTTCAAAATTAAAGTTGTCATGAATGTGAAAACAAAGCTGTGTTTATTAGTTTTTTTTTTCAATTTAGTAGATTAAATCAGAAATTTGTATTAGTTAAATTAGTTAAGGAAAGAAAATAACTTTGAACTTTATTACTTTTTTGTTGTTTTAATAGAAAATATATATAACGAAAATGAAAATGATAAAAAAAAACTTATTTTCTTAATTTTAAAAAGTAATGTATAATATTTTATCTTCGTGTCAATAATATGGTTATTAAATAACATTTGATTATTTTGTTACATTTTTAGTTGGTTTTGGTATACTAACTTATAAATATTCAACCATATAATGTTTTTCAAACGGGACATATATAAGATTCAAAACAAGACCGTTGAAACCTCACAAACTATATATAATTATTGAAATTAAAACTGCAATATTTTTAATATATATTATTACAATCACCATTATACACAAAATAATATCTCAATAAATATAATTGCGAGAAAATTAAATTGAGAGGCACTTTTTTAGTTTACAATTACACAATAAGACACTTTGTGCTATTGATGCACTTTGTGAAAGTATAAAGTCTTTTTTGCCCCTTATTCCACTGTTCAATTTTTTTAAATCTCTGTGTGTACACGAAGACGGTGGATTGAAGGTCGTGGATGAGTTAAGAAATAAAAAATATATGAGTAAAAATAATTATTATCCCCTACTTGTTTTGTTTTATAATTTCCTATATTGTGAAAGACATAAAACATTTTTTTTTGGTTATAATGAATGATAATCATATTTTTTTCCTACATTTTAATATCCATTTTACTATAAATTATGTGGCAAAAAAGAAATCTATAAAAACAAAAAATTTAGTCATGCGAAAACAAACGATCCATTTTGATATCGATTTGTGGACGTTGTGATATGAATTATGTTCTCTGGACAATATAATATGTTTATGTTGATTAATCATAATAATTTTTGTGTAAAAGTATGTTCACATCCATATATGCATAAAAACAGTTCATGCTATCATGTCCACGATTTTATTGATTCATTATTTGTTCATGAAAACATATTTAGTCTCGTTTGAGCTAATTTCGGAAACAATAACACGAATAATCACCGCGTGAACATGTTTTTGTGTACCAATTGTAATGGACATTTGTGTTAAAGATTCATCCACGCTGATCTGACAAATTAAACTTGTCCACGCTATCGTACCCAAGTTGATCTTAATTCATGTCCACGTCGATTTGACTAGATTTCTAGTTTTTTTTTTTTTTTAGATTTTTTGTTTTACGTCTAAACTATAGTAAAATGTATCTTAAAATATAGCAAAAATATAATTATTATTCATTGTAACAAAAAAAAACCGTTTTATGTCTTACACATCATACAAGATTAGAAAACAAATCAGATAAGAGAATAATAATTACCTTACTCAGATTTTAAATTTTTAACTCATCCACGTCTCAATAACACAAAGTGTTTTTTTTTTTCTTTTTCTGTAAACCAAAATCAAAAAGTGTTTTTTA
The DNA here is from genome assembly GCA_002933915.1 of Eutrema heterophyllum. NCBI lineage: Eukaryota > Viridiplantae > Streptophyta > Magnoliopsida > Brassicales > Brassicaceae > Eutrema > Eutrema heterophyllum. Next base: position 392,327 of record PKMM01030072.1, read on the forward strand.
AGTAAATCACTCTACGATAATTAAAAACCTATATAAATGATAACAAATAGAACAAGTAAGGGGTAGGCAATTAAAGAAAAAAGAGTAACGGGTAGACCAACTTGGATTTGTGCTCTATTCATACTTGTTTTGAGTCTTAACTACGAGGCTATCCACAGTGGTTTCTTAATTCAATACTTTTTTTTTTTTTTTTTAACACTCCACATCATCTTTTTTCTTCCCCTAATAATTCAATTTCCACTTAATTTTTACACTTTACAATAATTTTATTTAATAAAATTCAACATCTTACCCTATCATTTAAATAATTTATCTTTCAATATGTTTCTAAAAAATACATTTTTTCCAATATCCAAATTAAATGAAACAAGTTTCTATTAATAGAGTACAAAAATGATAAATTTTGGTATAATTTTTGTTTTTTAAATAATAATTTACTATAAAATAGTTGATCTCAAATAACTAGATTGAGATAAAAATTTGGAAAAAAACAGTCTCTCTCCTCAAATGGATATGATTGATGTGGCGCCGTGTTCCACCATTTTCATTTTTCAACATGTTGAATCTGTTCAACTCAGTTTAACTCGTATAAAATTCAACACCATTTTCAACACATCCATTAAATCAATTTAACAATTGAATTTTTTTTTCAACATCCCCGTTAAGTAGAAAACGAATGCCAACTATTAGTGCCCGCCTCTGACAACAATTTACTTCCCCAAGTTACGCGTTTCATCACAAGATGATATGACTTCCCCAAGTCATGGGTCAATATCTTCATTGATTTTTCTAATGAATTGACAACGTTAAGCTAAGTCTTTGTATAACAAGATGCTTGCTCTGATGATGTTTAAGTCATGAGTCAATTTTCATTAATGGTGTAACTGTAACCACTGAAAATTTTATATAATTTTCTTAATTTATTGAATATATGAGCAATATACTCCTATAAATTCCAATAGTAGTTGATAGAAAAGTTTAAAAATTTCTAAAGAGTATAGGTTCTAAGGATTATAATTAACCATGATGGGAATGGCCGGTTTCACGGTAGCACTGATGATGATAGCGGTGATAATCTCTCCTTGTGTCTATGGAAAAGAGTTCTTCGATCACCGGGAAATCAAAGTACAAAGACTTTTGAAGCGGCTCAACAAGCATGCTCTTATATCCATTAGGGTATCTTATACAAATTCCATATTTATAAACTCAATGCTTTGATTATTCTCAGGCAAAAATTTATTGAGATTGAATTTTTCACTTTGATCTTTGTTACAGAGTGAAGATGGAGATGTAATAGATTGTGTTCCAATACATAGTCAACCAGCTTTTGATCATTCTCTGCTTAAAAACCACACCATCCAGGTTTGCCTTCATTTACGATCTATCTTTTCTTTATATATACATGCATGATGATGTTGAAACGGCAAGTTTTCGCACGTAGATGAGACCGAGTTTTATACCGGAAGGTACATCTACGTACACCAAGAAAAAGACTAAGGCTACTCAGGCGTGGCACAAGAATGGAAGTTGTCCAGAAAACACAGTTCCGATAAGAAGAATAAAGAAAGAAGATATCTTACGATCAAAATCCATTGAGAGTTTTGGGACAAAGACGATTCCAAGCATCCCTGAAGATACACAGTCTGATCCAAGTAAAAACCATGAGGTACACCTTTTATATATTGTCGTTTTTTTGATAACTTTTATATATTGTCCTTGTTTTAATTACTCTCTAGTCTCTCTTGTGGCTTAATTTAATTCCCATTTTTTTGGAGCTGGTTTAGTACGCGATCATGAATTCCATGAAAGGAACATTTTTCGGGACAAAATGTGTAATAAATGTCTGGAAACCAGAAGTTGAAGTTCCCAACGAGTTCAGCTTGGCTCAGACTTGGCTCGTGTCTGGAGTTGGCAATACTCGTAACACAATTGAAGCTGGTTTGCAGGTCTTGTACTTCTTTGATCCTCCATCCTTAACTACATCTTGTTCATATGCAAAACATCTTAATAAACACTACCTTTGTTTGCCTTAATCTATAGGTTTATCCAAGAAAATATGGTGATAATAATCTTAGATTATTTGTTTTCTGGACGGTAAGTTCCCATTTTCTACCCTAAACCTATTAATTACAAAGCTAATCATTTAAAAAAAATAGACGGCTCACTAGCTAGTTTTCGGAGTTTGAATAGAATATATAGACAAGTTTGTGTTTTTATTTGACCTGTTCACACAATCCGAAACACAGACATTACCACTATAACCAGATCATTAGTACGAATAAAAAATACGCCGACTCTTTTAAAATTAAGAAAACAGACCATTTTATTTAGGTTTTAAGGTTTTTTTTGGTAACAATAGATTTTAAGGTTATTAAGATTTTTTTTTTTTTTTTTTTTTTTACGGTAAGGGTTTACAATTCCAGGTTTAGAGTTTAAACTTGAGTGATTATTTTGTAGAGCTTAGGGTTTAGAATCTGGTGTTTAGGGTTTAAATTTAGATTGTTTGTTAAATTTAAAAATATAGACTGTTTTTAAAAACAGAAAACAAAAATTGATATAAAAGTGTCCCTTAATTTTTGTTTGTAGGCCAATGGATACCAAGGGACAGGGTGCTACAACCACGATTGCCCAGGTTTTATTCAAAGGAGCAATATTATCACTGTAGGTGGAACTTATAATCCCGTCTCGCAATACGACGGAGATCAATACGAGCTCTCCATACTTATATGGAAGGTACTAAGTACTAACATAGTTTTTTCCATCAACTTCTTATCTAAGTAAACCTAATTTTTCTCTCAAACGAAAACCTCCGCCGCCTCCTAACTTCTTATCTCGATCTGACTCCTCGGTGGCCGGTGCTCTTCGCCACCGCCGGGGAGGTCCCCGTCCTCTTCGTCTGAGGAGAGCCTAGGGTGATGCGTCGGTCCTGTGTCCGCTGAGCCTGCGAGAAGACTCGATTCGCGGGAGGTGTGGGATCTCGTCGAATCGACGGTGGCGCAGGGTGTGGGATCCTTCTGGATCTTGGTGGCGCCGCCGGGTGTCTCTCATGGTGGAGTAGTTAGACTGGCTTCTTGGTGGCGCGTGGTGTGAGATCTAGGGGACGGATCTCGGCGTGCTACACCTCAGATTTAGGCTTGTTCTCGCCGTTGGTCTTGTTTGCTAAGATTCGGCTCTTAGGCGAAGGCTACGGTTGGCGTTCTTAGTCTCGTTGGCGGCGTTGGATTGTAGTGCCTCGCAGCGGCTTCTGATCGGTGGCTCCTAGAAGCTTCACGGTGGTCCGATTTTCTCTCTTTCCAAGTCTGCTGGAAGACGGTTGCCTGGTGATTGGATTTTTGGATCTGTGGCTCGTGGTGATTTCTTTGGTTTCAGTAAGTCTCGGAGGGTCGGTCTGGGGTCGGTTTTTGTGGCGGAGAAGGAAAGCTGCTCTCGTGGCTCGTCGTCGGGTGTTTATGGTCAGGCTTCTCTCCTTGTCTTTGTTTGCGGAGGACAACTTTCAATTCGAGGGTCTAGTCGGGCTTTCTCGTGGTTGTCTGTGGTGGAGGGGCGATTCTTCTCGGACATGCTCTTGGTGGTGATTGGCTTCCATCAAAGATCAGTTTGCTCTGGTAATCCTCCTCTGTTCGAGTTGTTTTTTGAAGATGTTAATTAAGTGGTTTAGCGAGCTTAGTCTATTGTCGAGGAAGATGCTGCGCTTCGCTTTCCTTTTTTTGGAGGAGCTAGTAAAGCTATTGGGTCAGGTCGTTGCTAGGCTCTACGCTTGCTGACATTGGAGAGAGATCTTAGCTTGAGCAAGCGCAGCAAGGCCCTTTGGCTCGTCGTAGTTCCTGTAAGAGGTGCCCTGGGATAAGTCGGATAAGCCTAGACCAAATGACGAAAATGGTCATTGCTTGCGGATTTTGAAAGCTTTCTATTGTGTGGTCTCTGTTTCTCGGGCTGTCGGTGAAAGAACTTCCAACTAGCGGTTAAAGCGTTTTTTCCAGTTTTTCAAAATGTTTTCTGTTCTCTGCTCTATCATGGATTTTTCATTTTCTTGGACTCATAAGATCGTTATCACTGCATCTTGACAATATTGCTCACGATATTGTCAATGCACTGAAGTTGGATTCCAAATTTGGGAGATGTATTTGCTTCTATATTTTTTTATTCTTTTTTGTCATGAGACCAATATTTTAGGTAGAACAATTTGGTAACACATCTTGCTGTAACATTTTCATTTTCAATGAAATATTTACATTCTTAGGCAAAAAAAAAAAAAAAAAAGTACTAACATAGTTTTTCTTCTCATTTTAGTTTCAAATATTTTAAGTGGGGGCAAATATATATAAATAAATTTGAGTAGGTGCATTTGATAGGGGCATTTAGTGGTCGTAGTAATAATACATTGTATGAGTTTTATAACTGAGTTACCGTACCACTTACCCGCTAAGTTATATCTGCGCATCTGATCACCCAAAATGGATTGTCGATTATATAGGACGTCGAAAACTGGTGGCTAAAGATCGGTGAAGAGCTTGTCGGGTACTGGCCTGGCAAGTTATTCAATTCTCTAGGAGATGGAGCTACCATAGTTCAATGGGGAGGTGAAATCGTTAACTTGGAGACCGATGGGAAACACACAAGCACCGACATGGGAAGTGGGCATTTTGCAGATGAAGGTTATAAGAAAGCGAGCTATTTCAGGAATCTTATGACAGTTGATGAAACCAATACTCTGAGAGAACCACAAGGAATTTACCCCTTAACTGGTCATGATAACTGTTACAACATTAAGGCAGGAGATGGTGGAACTTCCTGGGGGGTTAATTTCTTCTATGGTGGTCCTGGTCAGAACGAGAATTGCCATTGATTTGGTTCTGTGTGCTCAAAGCTTTTGAGTCTTTTACATACATGTCTGTATTTGAATATGAACGTGTTATAGTCATGATTTAAGAAAAAGAATCCACGTCATTAATTGTAGTTAATATTATGTGTCCTTGGTAATATGTGTGTGTAAAAGCTTTTCAGATTTCGTACATGTCTCTAATTTGAATAATATATTTGATAAAATCATCAGTTTATAGTTAATTTCTCTTGATCTGCCTATAATTAGGGCTTTTGTACATGTTTGTTGTTAGACTAAGAGCAGTTATGTTCGTTCGAATATTCAGTTTATAGATTTCTGAATTTTATTTTCACTCTAATAAGAAATCCAAAAACTCTCAATTTCAACCTCTCCTTTCTAAGGAATAATATATGATTAGTTGAACCGAACGTTTTGGTGAAATCCGGATATCTGTTGCTAAACCATCACAAAAAGTGTTATTAATTTTATGGCTGTGTTGGAAACAAAAAATTATGGCTATTTTGAAATGAAAAGCTATCAAATGGAGATATATATTTATCAAAATAAAATAAAAATGGAGATATATATAAGTTGTGTTCGAATTACCCAAAGCCGGCTTTCTATCATCCATTGCTCAGAGATAATAAATAAAATATAGATTTCTACATAACTTGTGTATTAGGTGACTCATCCGCGCTCATGCACGAGTATGAATATTTACAAAATAACCAAGTCATAGTAATTGGTTAATATTTCATTTTCATATGTTTATAAGTTTTAAATTTGTTTTGTAATTTATATGCATGAAAAGTATATAAAAAATCATTTTCAATAATTTTATGATGCTATTTTAATTAGGACTATGATTTTGGTATAACGATTCGGATCGATTCAGTTACTCATTTTCTTGGGTATACTAGGCTGCAAAAATTTCTCCAAATTGAACCATTATTATAATGTTTCAGTGATTTCGATCGGGTACACCGATTCGGATATAATATTATTTTTAATGTGGCCTGATTGAGCAGCTCCTCTCGGTGGAATCGTCATTCGACGTTAAGCTTGCAGCTCGATCGAGCCGCTCCTCTCGGGTTCTAACGACGGTCTTTACTGGTTAGACACTTAGACTTACCAGTTGCTTCTGACGCAAGACAACGAGTTAAAGGCTGAGATTTACAGAGCATGGAAGTGTATCTGCACATAAAACCTGTTTTCGGGGGAACCTTCACAGACATAGCCGTGTGGATGTTTTATCCGTTCAATGGGCCGTCACGAGCCAAGCTCAAGCTCGTCACAATCCCGTTGGGGAAAATCGGCGAACACATTGGAGATTAGGAGCATTTCACTCTCAGGATAAGCAACTTTAGTGGCAAGCTACATCGGATGTACCTGTCGCAAGTCGCAAGTCGCAACACAGCCAAGGAAGCTGGATCGATGCTTCGGAGATCGAATTTCAAGGTGGGGGAAACAAACCGGTGGCTTACGCTTTTTTTGAACGGACACGCAATGTACTCTAAACCGGGACTTGTGTTTCAAGGCAAAGACGATGTAGGGATTCGGAACTGTTGAATACAATTCTCAACTAGGTTAATTAAATAAAAAAGGGATCGAGAAATCTCGTTTTATTAGCAAACTCTGCGAGTTACAAGAATTAGGTCGTCGGAAAGTGACCGAAAAAGAGTAGCAAAACTAAGAATCTTAGCCGGAAAACTCGGAACTAAATATGATGTGATCATAGCTAGCTTGCTCAATCGTTCGTGGACTACTTGACAAAGTTTGGAACAAGAAGAATAAATCAAGCTCAAGCCCAAAGAAAGAAGTCTGATTTTTAAAACCCAAGAAGATGAAATTCGACCAGGCCTTTGAATAAGTGTTTCAAGCTCTTTAGTAAGTGATATAAGCCCAAATTAGGAGACAAGACTTAGGCCCAACAACTAAAATAATCCGATCCAAATACAAGCAAAAGTCACGCATGGAAGAGCAAAAGTCATGCATGGAGTTGAAGAGTCTTTCCACAAAGAGTTTTATATTTTGCTAGTTTAAGAGATATTTTAAATGCTAGTAGTTGTTTGTTGTTTATTTCTTCTTTATACCCTTGTAAACTCAGCAACAAAAAATCAATCAACCTTTTATTATATTCTTCTTTGAGCATGATTCACTCAAAATCGTTTGTTGATGTGTAATATTCAGCAAGCAAATTGATTCCTCTTGGTGTGTAATATCCAACGGATCGATGGTATATCAGAAGCTATTCCGCAACTTATGTGTGACCCTTCACCCCACGTCCCTTGAAACAATATGATTGTTTGCAAGGTTTATCTTCACCAACCTAAGAGTGCCGATTTATTGAGAGTTTTATATTATTTGGTATCAGAGCACACTCTGAGGTTTGGTTTCCGTTTTCTATATCTTCATCTTCTCAATCCTTCATATTCTTCTTACAAAAAAAGAAAAAATGCAAAAAGAAATCGAATCATTTCTGGCCGAGTTTGAAAAAAAAATGGAAATGATGATCGATTCTCGGCTCGAGGCAGTTCGCCATGAATTCAGATTACCACCAAAGCAACCACGAAGAGAACCTGTCATGAGGAAGAAGTTCGAAGTCAAGTTCACCGATGAGGAAGCTCAAAGCTTACTAGATATTATAAATCTTCACCGACCAAATGGTCGAGTTCCCCAGCCTCAATCTAAGAAATCCAACAATGTAGAATTGAAGTTCAAGCCAACTTAACCGAGAAGCATGAGCAAGAGGAGAGCTGGTGGTAGCAACAAGTTCACTAAGTGAGCCAACTAAGGCCGAGGAGCAGGAGCAAAAAGAGATCTGCCCATATCAGTTGACACTTGACTCAAACAATGAGGAAGCCACGAAGAACAGTCTGGTCTTAAACAAATATGGGAACACAGATAAATCAGCTAATGTACTTTCAGAGAGGTATTCATCTGATTCATATATTTTGGATTTTAAGATGATGGAAGAAGTGGATTTTGTTTTTGGAGATTTTGCATTTTCTAAACCAGAAAACAAGGTTAAGAGCTTCCTGACTGAAGTTATGAAACCACAAAGAGAGGAGCAATTGGTATACTTCATGCCAAGCAAAACAGAACCAGTTTCAGAATTTAAAAAGAGAAGCATAGCGATTTCAAGTTATTCATGGGAAAGGAGTTTGGTGCTGAAACAGAAGCTCAAAGACATGTTCCTATAATGGACAAAGTGAGAGATGGTCAAAGAGTGATTGAATCTGTCTATCTAGATGAATATGGAATTTCGACAGCATCCAAGGAGGGTAATATTTTTCTCTATCTTAAAGATATGAGCCATCCATTTAATCCAGACGTTTATAGAGGTAATCCGGATTTGAGGACAAATCCTTTTGAAGGAGAGCTTGATGTGATCGTAGCTAGGTTGCTCAAACAGTTCGTGGGCTACTTGAAGAAGTTTGGAACAAAAAGAATAAATCAAGCTCAAGCCCGAAAAAAAGAATAAATCAAGCTCAAGCCCGAAGAAAGAAGTCTGATTTTTAAAGCCCAAAGAAGATGAAATTCGACCAGGCCTTTGAATAAGTGTTTCAAGCTCTTTAGTAAGTGATATAAGCCCAAATTAGGAGACAAGACTTAGGCCCAACAACTAAAATAATCTGACCCAAATACAAGCAAAAGTCACGCATGGAAGAGCAAAAGTCATGCATGGAGTTGAAGAGTCGTTCCGCAAAGAGTTTTATATTTTGCTAGTTTAAGAGATATTTTAAATGCTAGTAGTTGTTTGTTGTTTATTTCTTCTTTATACCCTTGTAAACTCAGCAACAAAAAATCAATCAACCTTTTATTATCTTCTTCTTTGAGCATAATTCACTCAAAATCGTTTGTTGATGTGTAATATTCAGCAAGCAAATCGATTCCTTTTGGTGTGTAATATCCAACGGATCGACGGTATATCAGAAGCTATTCCGCAACTTCTGTGTGACCCTTCACCCCACGTCCCTTGAGACAATATGATTACAATCTGATTGTTTGCAAGGTTTATCTTCACCAATCTAAGAGCGCCGATTTATTGGAAATTTTATATTGAAATCTCTTAGGTTTTTGCCAAAATTTATGGATTTCGTTTGAACGAGGTGAGCTCCCTATTTATAAGATCTTGAGTCGGTCTTGTTTCCTTATTCTTCACCGGTTTTGATGAGAAAATCTTCCATTTTATCCGGAGCCGATACGGAAAATTCCCTTTTTCTTTGGAGATCCTCCTTCGGAGATCGGCGCCGACATTGCTCGGTCGGGGTTAATGGACCCGAAGGCCAGTAAATGGGCCAAGGTGGATTATTTGGATATCGAGTCTTATTGGGCCGAATCCAAATGTGATTGCTCGGATCGTGATGGGTCGATGTGGGCCAAATTCGGATGAACTAAACCGGGTTAAATATGGGTCAACGTACCGAGGTGGATCGGGTTAAATACGATTTTGGAAGAGTTCTTAATGGGGAGAATCACGTTTTAAACTTTCAGAGATGAAAAATGTAGCGCTTTAAACCTAGAGAGATTTGCACTAACATTTTAAACTATCAAGGTAACGAAACTAACACTTTAAATCCTCAATGTGGCTAATTTGTTCGCGCCGCCGTAAAACGTAACGGAATAGTTAACTCCGTTAACGTAAATGTTAACTCCGTCAAAATAATTTAAACGTGTTGATTTTTTATTATATCTGTAATAGAAAAANAAAAAAAAAAAAAAAAAAAAAAAAAAAAAAACATACCCAAAATCGATTTAGGGTTCTTGAGAGATCGCAAACACCCAGAAAATCGAAGAAGAACAAGGAGGTGCTTCTCTTCTATACGGAGGCTCTCACGGCGGCAAAGTCGAAGCCGTAGAAGATCGCTCTGCACGATTTCAATTTCAAAAAGGTAACCGCTGGTCAAGGACGAATGGTTTTGCTGCGGTGGCGGCGGCGGCGAAGAGAGTTTTCCGGCGAAGAAGATGAGTAGTTATTGTTGGATTTGTGGGTCAAATGGAGTATTCTAATGGATTTGTGGATCTCGTGGAGTAATGGAGTAATCATTGTTATTTTTGGTTTTGGATTTGATTGTTGTTTAGTTTTCATATTTTAAAATCAAATTAAATGTCTGATACTTTTGTTCTTCTTCCACATTCAACGATTGCTTTGAAAATGAAGGAGATTGAATCAAAACTTCTAATTCAAGTTTCAGTTGAATTAAACTTGGTACAAATCAAGAGATTAGTCAAAAGATAATCGTTGTTCAAGGAAAACCAAAATTGCAACGATTTCTCTATGATGGCAAGACGACCAGATTCCACCGGCGAAGCCATGGCGGTGTAGAAGCAACAGATAAACGATGAAGCCATCGAGGAGAGGTTGCCGTAGAACCGGTTGAGAATTTCATGGTTCATGTTCACGTAAGAAATCGCAAACCCAGAAATCAAAATAACACATTTTTTTTTAATTTCAAATATAATAAAATAATCAACACGTTTTTATTAAATTGAACAGAGTTAACATTTCCGTTAACAGAGTTAACTATTCCATTACGTTTTACGGCGGCGCGAACAAAGTAGCCACGTTGAAGGTTTGAAGTGTTAGTTTCGTTACCTTGATGGTTTAAAATGCTAGTGTAAATCTCTCGAGGTTTAAAGTGCTACATTTTTCATCTCTTGATGGTTTAATGTGGTGTGTAGCTTACCTCCAACAGGAACGATACTGGAAAGAGTGAAAAAGTAATTGATACGGCGGTTAGGTTTAGGGTTTTTTTTTTTTTTTAACAATTAGGTTTAGGGTTGTTGCGGCTGAGTATATATATGAAAGAAGTGGAAGAGCCGGTGTGGTTGAATTATATGAGACATTGGGGACCAGATAGATTATGGTCATGAAGATGAGATTAGAGGTGTGGAGAAGATTATAGTTGGAGAGAGTCTTAAGAATGTGTTCAGGAGTGCGATTAAAGGATTGCCTAATGAAGGTTTTGGAGAGGAAGGACCTACTGGTCCGAAGCTGAAACGGAATTGGTTAGGTGATGAAGATTGAATCTATTCTGATTTTTTTTCTTTTAATATTTTGTTTTGTGAATCTATCATCTCTGTCTTTTGTCTATTTGGATGAAAGCAAATGTTTTGTTTTCTGGTTTATTAGCGCCTTAGGGGATATTTCCGATCGAAGACAGGTTTGTTTTCCCTTTTTGTGATGTTTTATACTCTTTGTTCATCTTTTTTTTATTACTATAGAGCCCAACCAATCACCCGCATGTTACTCATTATTTGTTTTGACAATTTTTTTAAGAGAGATTTGAGAGCAATTTTTCTTGCCCAAATGACATTGTAATGAGAATATTTTCCCACTAGAAAAAAGGTAAGGGAAGTTTCCCGTTGAAAAAAAAAACCTCTTTTGTGATAACAAAAACTTTTCTCATTGTGTTGGGTCCAGAAGGAAACAAACAAAAAACTCTAACTCACCACACAATCACACCGAATCACCGATTATCGATTATGATGTTTTAAGTCATGTCAACCTTCATCAATTTTCCTGAACTCGTTCACATGCTTTTATTTGTAAGAAATATATTTAAGGGGAAAATAGACAACTGATCACCGCCGTAAGTACAATTTAAAATATATACAATTTTATATGAGTGAAAGTCTTTGTATAACAAGATGCTTGCTCTGATGATGTTTAAGTCATGAGTCAATTTTCATTGATTTTTAAGTCATGAGGGGTTGTGATGATGTTTAAGTCATGAGTCAATTTTCATTAATGGTGTACTGTAACCACTGAAATTTTTATAGAATTTTCTTAATTTATTGAATATATGAGCAATATACTCCTATAAATTCCAATAGTAGTAGATAGAAAAGTTTAAAAATTTCTAAAGAGTATAGGTTCTAAGGATTATAATTAACCATGATGGAAAAGGCCTGTTTTGCGGTAGCTCTGATGGTGATAGTGGTGATAATATCTCCTTGTGTCTATGGAAAAGAGTTCTCCAATCACCGGGAAATCAAAGTACAAAGTCTTTTGAAGCGGCTCAACAAGCGTGGTCTTAAATCCATCAAGGTATATCTTCTACAAATGCTATATGCATAAACTCCATGCTTTAAATATTTGCCGAAAAAAAAATTTTGAGATTAAATTTTTCTCTTTAATATTTCTTGCAGAGTGAAGATGGAGATATAATAGACTGTGTTCTAATAACTAGTCAACCTGCTTTTGATCATCCTCTGCTAAAGAACCACACCATCCAGGTTTGCCTTCATTGTCGGTCTATATATCTTTTGTTTATATACATGCAAGAACGTGTTGAAACGGGAAATTTAATTTCGTGCGTAGATGAGACCGAGTTTTATCCCGAAAGGGGAATGTAAATACACCAAGAAAAAAGCAAAGGCTATAACTCAGGTGTGGCACAAAAATGGAGAGTGTCCGGAAAACACTGTTCCTATAAGAAGAACAAAGAAAGAAGATATCGTCCGAGCAAAACCCGTTAAGAGTTTTGGGAAAAAAACTCATCGAAGCATCGCTGAATATAAAGATCCAAGTATAGGCCATGAGGTACACCTTTTCTGAATTGTCATTGTGTTAATTAATTACTCTCTTGTGGCTTAATTTACATTTTTCCCCATTTTTTGGAGCCGGTTTAGTACGCGATCATGAGTGCTGGGGGAAAGTTCTACGGGACAGAATTTGCAGTAAATCTCTGGAATCCAAAAGTCCAAGATAACGGAGAGTTCAGTTTGGCTCAGACTTGGCTTTTGTCTGGAGAAGGCCCTAATCTTAACAGCGTTGAAGCTGGTTGGCAGGTCTTGTACTTCTCTTTTCCTCCATTCTTATAACTACACTTTCACCATATGCAAAATATCTTAATTAACACTATCTTTGTTTGCCATAATTTATATAGGTTTCTCAACAAATATATGGTGATAGTAATACTAGATTATTTGTTTTCTGGACGGTAAGTTCCCATTTTCTATCCTAAAGGCTAACCATATTAAAAGCTAATCGTTTGAATTTCGAAGAAAAAAAAAAAGACGGTTCACTATTTTCTGGACAGTAAGTTCCCATTTTCTTGAAACATTATGCGTAAACCCTAAATATTTTGAGCTAATCACTTGAGAAAATTAATTAGACGGTTCACTAGTTTTCGGATTCTGAATATAATAGAAAAGTTTGTTTGCATTTGACCTGTTCACAATCCGAAAACACATATATTACCAATTTACCACTATAACAATATACAATGTTAATCTCTCATCAATTCTTGACCTAAATTTCTTTGTTCTTTTTGATGCGTATCGATCAACGGAAATAGAGCAATGGATACCAAGGAAAACTGTGCTACAATCTGAGATGCCCAGATCATGGTTTTGTTCAGACGAGCAATCGTATCACTGTAGGCGGATCCTTAGCTCCTGTGTCACAATACGACGGAGAACAACGAGTGCTCTCCATGAGTATAAGGAAGGTACTAACATTTTTTTTTTTATCTTAACAACTGTGACGGACTGAAAAAACTATATTTTAGAATTATAAAAACTTTATTACCTTGTAATTTCTTTTACTTAACACATACAATGGAAGTTTAAAAAAAAAAAAAAACACATACAATGAAAACACGTGGTATTTACGAAAATGCAACCCTTTTTCAAAAATTTCCCCAAAATACGTTATCTCAGCAAATAACACACAAAAAGTCCATTAAAAATAAAATTGTAAGCATGTTGACAAAGGATAAAAAAAATTGGAGCTTTTGGTAATCCAAAAAAAAAAAAAAGATTCAGTGAGGACAAATAAAAAAAATTGGATGAATTTGATGGGGCTTCTATACTATTAAAACATGATCAATTTTGGAATTTGTTTCCAAACAAGTATTAAACATGTTGCCAAACATTTATTAAATTTATTATTATTATAAAATTAAAAATTATAAATTAAACATATTTGAATAATAGCACTTAAATTAGTCTTTATTTCTAATTTCACATTTTATATATTACAACAAAATTTATTCCGTGCGGGCACGCGGATGTAGAATCTAGTAATTATAATAGCATTGTATGAGTTTATTGGATATAGTAGAGCCTTAGAGGTACTTAACTTGAGTTGCTCCCTAAGTTATTATAACTGAAAACTAAATTAAACCCAATTAAGTTACCTCTCTATGATATCTTTTATAAGTATCTAACCTAAAATGGATAATTCGCAATCATTAGGACCAAAAAACAGGAAACTGGTGGCTAAAGATCGATGAAGAGCTTGTCGGGTACTGGCCTGGCAACTTGTTCACTTCTCTAGGAGATGGAGCTACCATGGTTCAATGGGGCGGTGAAATCGTTAACTTGAAGACCAATGGGAAACACACGACCACCGAGATGGGAAGTGGGCATTTTGCAGGCGAAGGGTTTAAGAAAGCGAGCTATTTCAGGAATCTTATGATATTTGATGAAGCCAATACTCTGAGAGAACCACAAGGAATTTACCCCTTTACTAGTCATGATAACTGTTACAGCATTAAGGCAGGAGATAGTGGAACTTCTTGGGGGGTTAATTTCTTCTTTGGTGGTCCTGGTCAGAACGAGAATTGCCCTTGATTTGTATCCGTGTGTTCAAAACTTTTAAGGATTTTACATATATACATGTCTGTATTTGAATAAGAACGTGTGATAGTCATGATTTAAGAAAAAAATAATGTCATGAATTACACGATTTCATTTTAAGAACAAAGCAAAACGTTTTTATATAAATTGTATACATATATGGGGATTGTCCAATTGTTGGGTGAGTATTTTATATTTACTCTTTACCTTAGCAAATTAGTCATTTGTATTGTGAACAAAAAAAAAAGTCATTTGTATAAAATAATTTGAATTAATTGCATTAAATGACATTTATTTTAAGTTTCATTAGTATTTAAACATTTTTTTAAAGTGTTAAAAATATTTATCACTTTTTTTGGTGAAAATCGATTTTACTTTCTTATTGCATATTGTGTACCGTACACAAACGTACACGCTATACTGTACAAAAACAAAATTTTCATGAACAGTACATAAAGTGCTATATTCTTTTAACACTTTCAAAAAGTGTCTAAATACTAATGAAACTTAAAATAAATGTCTATTTATGTAAAACTCCCAAATAATTTCAGAACTATATTATTTTTCAGAATATTGTTTTGTTAGAAACAAAATATCTTCTATCTCAATTCTTATTTCGATGTCATATGTAAAGAAAACAAGATTTATTTCTTTGAGTTAACTCATTTGTTTAAAGAAAAACAAAAATCTTCCTTCTTTTTTTTTGGACGAAACAAAAATCTTCCTAATATATTTTCTTTCAATATAAATTTCAAGTTTGACTCTTTATGCGCGTTGAGTTAGGCAACTTTTTTTGTTAAAACAAAAGTTAGAATAAATGATGATCATTATTAATTAGACTCGATAAAAATAAAATTTTAAAAATTTCCTACTGAACAACATTCTACGGCATCCTGATACTGGTATTTGTTGTTGCAAAAAAATTCCTATTCCTAATTATAATAGATCTTGCATGCATCCTGATACTGGTAGTGATGACGGTGATAATCTCTCCTTGTGTGTATGGAAAAGAGTTGTTCGATCAACGAGAAATCAAAGTACAAAGACTTTTGAAGCGGCTCAACAAGACTGCTCTTAAATCTATTAAGGTATTTTATACAAAAACTATTTTTCCGTGTTGTACAGGATGATAATAAATAAAAAAGAATGGAAAATTTTGATGTTGGGTCTTTTGAAGTCATGATAGTATGTATTATATTTTTGTGACACTTGTTTAAAACTTATCTAGATATATGTTTACTATCATGTGTTCAAAAATCATTTATAACTGTGGCTTGTTCTCGAAATATAGGTCTATACTAATAAAAATATGTAGAAGAGTCTATTTACTCGAACGATTGTTTTTAGTAAATTTACTACATGTTTTGTTTTTCATTTTTCATCGTCAAAAGTAGTTTTAACAGCTACTGTACTATGGAAGATATTTATATTTAAAATTTGATATATTTAACCAACTTTAAATTTAATATATATTGATAAAAAGAAAAGAATATGAAGCTGATAAAGGTTAGTTTCTAATTTATAAATATAAAGGATTCCATATGCATCGTAACTCCATGCTTTGGATTTTCGCGGACAAATATGAGATGAATTGTTGGCTTTAATATTTCTCGCAGAGTAAAGATGGAGATATTATAGATTGTGTTCCAATAACTAGTCAACCAGCTTTTGATCATCCTCTGCTTAAAAACCACACCATCCAGGTTTGCCTTTATTTTTGGTCTCTCTTTTTGTTACGTAGCACGATCATGTTGAATTGGGAAGTTTTTTGCATGTAGATGAGACCGAGTTTTATCCCGGAAGGTGATTCTACGTACACCAAGAAAGAGGCAAAGGAAATAACTCAGGTGTGGCAGAAGAATGGCGAGTGTCCAAAAAAACACTGTTCCTATAGAAGAACAAAGAAAGAAGATATCTTGCGAGGAAAATCCATTGAGTTTCGGGAAAAAGACTCAACAAAGCAGCCCTGGAGATCATGAGGTACACCTTTTAAGCATTTTCCTTTTGTTATTTACTCTCTTGTGGCCATGTGCAGATCGAGAAATATTTAAATATTCAGAAGTTATCTAAATTTGTGTTATTACACAAGAGATCTCTAGTTTTTGAATTAACACTTTTCCCATTTTTTGGAGCCGGTTTAGTACGCGATCATGGATTCGAGGGACGGAAGTTATTACGGGACACAGTTTGTAATGAATATCTGGAGACCAGAAGTTGAAGTTCCCAACGAGTTCAGCTTGGCTCAGACTTGGCTTTGGTCTGGAGATGGCTCTTATCTTAACACAATTGAAGCTGGTGTGCAGGTCTTGTACTTCTTTGGTTCTCAATCCTTAATTACATCTAATTCTTCATATGCAATAATTTTCAATTAACACTTCCTTTGTTTGCCTTAATTTATAGGTTTATCCAGGCAAATATGGTGACAATAATATTAGATTATTTGTTTACTGGACGGTAAGTTCCCCTTTTCTAGAAATGTATGTGCATGTAACCCTAAACATATTAAAACCTAATCATTTGAAAAAAAATAATTAGACGCTTCACTAGTTTTTGGATTTTGATCAGAATAGACAAGTTTGTTTTTATTCGACCTGATCAACATTCCGAAAAACACATATCTTACCACAATAACCAGATCAATAGTACGAATATAAACACAAATTTTCTTTTAAAAAACAAAAAAAAAATATTTACGGAAATCCATGAATATTTTAGAAGGTAATCATCATGAACTTATTTTGGGAAATAGAGCGATGGATACAAATACACAGGATGCTACAACAATGACTGCTCAGGTTTTGTTCAGAGGAGCAAACTGATAACTCCAGGTGGATCCTACACTCAAGTCTCACGTTGCGACGGAGATCAATACGGCCTCCCCATACTTATATGGAAGGTACTAATTACCATACTTTTTTTTTTTAACAACATAGATGGTAATATATTATACTCAAAATATATTTTATCTAATTTTTATTAATTAAAAATGGTAACTAAAAATCCCTCACTAATCCTAATTTAAAATAGCAAAAAAACCAAATAAGATATTTTAGATTGAGATATTCCTTAAAATAATATTAAAATGAGGTTTTGTTCCAAACATATCATCACTAGTTTTTTTCTTTCCAAAACTACCAATTGATGATTTTTTCCACAAATACCACAAACACTAAAAATTGAGTTTTAAGGGTTTATAATTTAAATATTTGGGTTTGGGTTTAGTATTTTGGGTTAGGATTTAGTTTTAAGGGTTTAAGCTTTATTTTTGAGGGTTTAGGGTTTAGTTTTGAGGGTTTAAAGTTTGGTTTTAGTTTTGTGGTATTTGTTGAAAAAATCAATGTTTGTAGTAGTTTTGGTAAAAAACTAGTGATGGTATGTTTGGAACGAAAATTATTTTAGTGGTAGTTTTGAGAATTGCTCTTTTAGATTAGTGAGGAAAATAATGAAAATATTTTGATAAATAAAAAAACTTTTAATTTATCCTTTTAATTAATCCAATATATAATATATTCTTGTAAGATTATAGATACGTTTTTTATCCATGAAAAAATGTACATCGCTTATAAATTATGTTTATTCATGAAAATCTTGAAACCACTTATAATTTTCATACATGAAAATATTGAAACCACTTATAATTTTCATACATGAAAATATTGAAACCACTTATAATTTTTGTATGAAAATTATTTTTTTGTATTTAATGAGAATATCTTAAGTTATTACTTACTATTTTCTGTATTTAAAAAAAAAATAGTATTGCTTGAGTTTAATGCCCTCTATATTAGAGGTAACTTAGCTTGAGTTATCCTCAAAATTATATCTGCATCTAAAGCCAAAATGGATTTGTCGATTATTTAGGACAGCGGAAACTGGTGGCTAATGATCGGTGAAGAGCTTGTCGGGTACTGGCCTGGCTCGTTGTTTACTTCTCGAGGAGATAAAGCTACGAGAGTTCAATGGGGCGGTGAAATCGTAAACCAAATGACCGGCGGGAGACACGGCCACCGGTATGGGAAGTGGGCATTTGGCAGACGAATGGTATAAGAAAGCGAGCTATTTCAGGAAACTTATGACAGTTGATGGAGCCAATACTCTGAGAGAAGCACAAAACCTTTACCCCTTTGCTAGTAATGGTAACTGTTACAACGTTAAAGCCGAAAATGGTGGAAATCCTGATTGGAACACTCATTTCTTTCTATGGTGGTCCTGGTCGAAACGTTAAGTGTCCTTGATTTGGATCTGTGTGCCCAAGCTTTTGAGTATTTCACATGTGTAATTTAAAATAAGAACATGTGATCGATATAGTCGTGATTTAAGAAATAAAATCCACGTCATATTGTAGTTAAATCCTTGGTATTATGCGTGTCCTTTGATATTATGTGTGTGTACAAGCTTTTTCAGATTTCACATGTCTGTAATTTGAATAAGAATATGTATGTGTTTGATAAAATCTTCAGTTTATAGTTATAATTGCTCTCGATCTGGCCCAGGGACAGGGACGAAGCCATATGCATCATAGGGGGTCAAATGATCCCGCTAGAATTTTGGAAATCATAATTACTTTTAAGCAATATTGTTACATATTTATTTGATAATTTGGTTTGGTCTACTTATTTGACCCCATCCCGTGAGTAAGAGTGCACTAATTATACAATGCTGTTATTAGATAAGACTGGTTCAAAAAGTTGTTCAATCCACACAGTTCCTAGGCCCCCTCAGTTGTTAGGTAAAGAGACACCCCAACACAATATAATCCAAACAGCAACAAATCGGTCATTTGATTAACAGATCAATTTCTGGTTTATGCTCTTCAATCGACCACTTCAGTAGTCTATATAATTCACTAAATTGGCCGATCACTTCAGAGTCTTAGACCAACAAAATAAAATTGGAGCGCCTAATCAAATAAATAATTTGTTGCTCCGATTTGGACTACATCACGGTAAAATGTCCCTGCTTAGCAATTGGGCGTCCATGAATGGACTTTTTTTTATTATTATTATGTTTATAACGGAGGTTCTTTTTGTGAAAGTTCAATTTTTTTAATTTTGGTTTTTTCTAGGTGGTTGTTTGTTTTGAAAATTTTCCTTTAGTATTCTACTAGATGGATCTTCTAATCATGCTGACATCAAATATAATGTTACATCTAATTTTGTATGATTTTATGTACCTATATTTTTGTATGGAATTATATATACGGTAATATTTCAACACATTACCAAAATATTGTTTTTGTTTTTTTATGGTTGATTTACTTTCGATTGGTTGATTTATATTATTTTAAATGATTTTAAAACTCTATAGGCTTGTTTATTTTTATAATTTGTTGTTTTTTGGTAAATTTATTATTAACCAATTAATTTATATAACTTTAAATTATTTTTTATGTTGTAGATTTATTTCTATTGCCGGCTTATATTTTTATTTTATGATTTATTTTTGACGGTTAACTTATACTCCATCTATTTTATATTATTTGTCGTTCTATGTTGTTTTACGTATATTAAGAAAACAATTCAATTTTCTGTTTTACCCCTCGTTAATGTATTATATACTATGATCACACTAATTAATAAGTTAAAGAAGTAGGGATAAAAGTGAAAATATTATCAAACATTTGCATTGAAATTCTAAAACGACAATTAATATGAAACAAAATTTAAATTCTAAAACGACAACTAATATGAAACGGATGGAGTATAATTTTAGTTTTTTTTACATTAAAGGTTTATTTAAATAGATTTTTAACAATGTAGACTTAAATATATTTTCTTTTTAGTCAATTTACTAAATATTTTTTGAATATATTTTTAACAATGTAGACTTAAATATATTTTCTACTGTATTTATATGTGATTTATATATAATATTGTAGATTTATATATACTATCGACTTATATATTTATGTGATTGGTTTAGATTTTAATGGATGAAAATATCCAACAAGATAAAATAGTCTTCTTCTTTAATAAAATTAAATCTCACTATTTGACAAAAACAAAACTTAGAATTCAAGTTTTAAATAAAGTTTACAAATCTATTAAAACATTTAGATTACTGATTAAAAATTTCTTTATTTTTTTATACAGAACCAACTGTAAATTATTATTTTTTCCTATTTCAAGATTGTTTTAGGTTGTTTTCATAAATGAAAAAGGATTAATCTTCTAGTATTTCTTACAAGTTACAATATATAGTAATATACCATGTCCCAATTATGTTCCACCAATAGTTCTCAAAAGTTTAAGGCACACTAATAATTCAATACTATTATTTTAACCCTCCTCTTTAATTAACAATGATGCTTAATCAGACCGTGATTTCCCTCCTTTTTTTGTATGGTCATACAATCGTAGTCGGATTTTTTTCCGGAAAAAGCAAACTTTCCGATCTCTATGAGCAGAAATTCGAATTACGGTTGAAACAACTCAACAAACCCGCCGTTAAATCCATACATGTATTCACAAAAACATTTGCCATTAGTTTACTATTTTCCAAACAAAAAAATTGGCTAATTGCTTTTTGCATTAATATTGACATTGAATAGAGTCCAGATGGAGATATAATTGATTGTGTATGGATCTACGACCAACCGGCTTTTGATCATCCTTTATTCAAAAACCACACCATTCAGGTTTTGTTATACAACTTCTTCTTCTATTTTTCCTCCTTAAAATTGACATTACTTCTACGTTGTACTAACATTTCACGTTTTAAAAAAAAAAGATGAGGCCGAAAAGTAACTCGATAAGGGACAAGACTGGAGGTAACAGGACAGAAATTATACATCAATTGTGGCGCACAAAAGGTGAATGTCCTGAGAACACTGTTCCCATCAGAAGAACAACAAGAGATGATCTTTTACGATCAGATTCCATCGAAACTTATGGAAGAAAGAGCCCACCAACTATTTATCACCCCGACGGTGATCAGACGGAGGAATTTCATGAGCATGCGTGTGTGTACGTGGACTATGGTCAATTCCATGGCAGCAAGAGCCGTATAAGTATATGGAAACCAAATGTTCCAAGGACGAGAGAGTTTAGTTTGGCTCAAACATGGGTCGTCAATGGAGATTGGGACACTGGTTTGAATACTTTAGAATGTGGTTGGCAGGTAACGACTATTCCTTTTTTAGGTCACAATTCTCTTGGCTACTTTTTTTTTTTTTTAATTTCCGATCCATGAAAATAATGCATGTTGCGTTCTTGCAAAGTTTCATGGATTTTATTTTAAATTCAAAACGAATAATAAATGGAGATATACTACATTAGGTACTTGGAATCCTAATAATTCTTACATTTTTGTTTTACTCTTTATAATAGATCTTGCATGCTTTGTACGGTGACAAGAACCCAAGACTTTTCGCCTATTGGACAGCAAGTTTCCATTTTTCTTATCAATCTTTTAATTTTATCGAATTGACGAAGTTGTATACTAATATTTTTTCGACCAAAAAACATAGAGCGATACATACCGAGAAACCGGATGTTACAATCTTGACTGCCCAGGCTTTGTTCAAGTGAACAGAGACATTTCCTTGGTGCAGCTCTCAGCACTTTCTCAATCTACAATGGTGACCAATACGATTTCCTTTTAACTATTGAAGGTATAATTTATCTATAAGAGATTAACTAACATTTTCACAAAGAGGGTCATCTCTTGATTAAGTTGAAACTCGTTTTAGGAACAAGATACCGGACTTTGGTGGCTGATGTTTGCAACATACCTAATCGGGTATTGGCCAAGCTTTATAGTCCCCAAAGCTAGCAGTCTCGGCACGAAAGATCGATCGCATGGGGAGGTGAAATTGTATATTATGCTAGTGGCCGAGGGACACACACGCTTACGCAAATGGGGAGTGGCCATTTCGCAGAGAAAGGGTTTAAGAAGGCAGCTTATTTCAATAGCTTAGAGTACATGGATACATCTAACTATCCGATCACACCCTCTACACAAAATCTTGAAGCTACTGTGACCCGGCCTGAATGCTATAACCTCAAGGTTGGCTCTAGCCAGAGGTGGGGAACTTACTTTTTCTATGGAGGACCTGGTCGCAACCCTCAATGCCCATGAGCTTAGTTTAACTAGATTAAGGCAAATGTTTTCTTTTACAAGGACTAATCAAAGTTTAAACTATATGAACTAATGTAACAGAGATTATACGAGGATTATCCGGTCAATGCGTTGACTTTGGGAAATGACATTTTTCTTTAGAAAATGTTTGTGACAACTTTCTCCATTATTTGATTTCTATGATTGAACTTAATAGCGTTCTAAAGATGTGTAGGTTATTGAAGATCGATTTCTAATTAGCAAATAAACATACTAACAAAAATGGTTTTGTATTTGAAGTAAAAAACGAAAAACAAGTCAGATCACTTTTATATAAAAAAAAAATTTCATAAGCAGCACGTTCTTTTTTGTTATTGGATAAACTGTAACAAGTCGTTGTCACTTGTCAGCTATATTTCAAGTGCTACCTTGCACGATATGTAGTATGCAGAAAAAAGAACATAGAAGGATATAATAAATTTTATGTATATTTAGAATAAAACCTTGCACGACACCTTCCGTTGGATCGATCAGCTTTGACTTCTACGTTTAAGTTTGCGTTTTTCTCATTCGCAATGAAGAATATGCTTTACACTTATCCTCTTTGGCATTTAACTTCTCTTGCTAACGTTCTATATTCTTGATGAGTCCAAGTAATTGACACCAAGATACTGCAGATATATATATAACCCGTGACTCCAAGTTTCCTCTGTTGAATCATCTGCAAATCAATCTTCTCATCTGTGTTCCGCTATCCGAAAATGGGAAACTGCCTTTCAATCTCGGATCCTTCTCTTGAAGATGTATCAGAGAAG
The DNA here is from genome assembly GCA_002933915.1 of Eutrema heterophyllum. Lineage (NCBI taxonomy): Eukaryota > Viridiplantae > Streptophyta > Magnoliopsida > Brassicales > Brassicaceae > Eutrema > Eutrema heterophyllum. The sequence continues at coordinate 415,613 of PKMM01030072.1, forward strand.
AATCTCAAAGCACTTCCCGTCCAAACTGCCTTCAAGTTTCCGTCGCCATTGCCTACTTTTACTCAAGGTTTGTATTATCATCGGTTCTTGTTGTTCTCTCTCTCTCTCTCTATTGGTTTGATGATCTTGATTTGACTTGCATCATCAGGTGGTGGGTTTGCGAAACAAACCATTGACTTAGGAGGTCTCGAGGTAAGTCAAGTTTCGACATTCAACAAAGTTTGGTCCACTTATGAAGGAGGACCAGACAATCTTGGAGCTACATTCTTTGAACCATCCTCGATCCCTTCCGGTTTCTCTATTCTCGGTTATTACGCTCAACCAAACAACCGTCAACTCTTTGGTTGGGTACTCACAGCTAAAGATCTCTCTAGCAACACCTTGAAACAGCCTATAGATTACACCCTCGTAGGAAGCACGGAGTCACTCAAGATCAAACATGACGGACCTGGTTATATTTGGCAGCCCGTGCCGCCTGATGGATATCAAGCCGTTGGTCTGATAGTCACAAACTCCTCTCAAAAGCCTCCTCTAGACAAAGTACGCTGTGTTCGATCCGATTTAACCGAACAATGTGAAGCTGATACATGGGTATGGGGATCAAACGGAGCCAACGTTTCGAATCTAAGACCGACCATTAGAGGAACACAAGGTACAGGTGTCTGTGTAGGTACATTTACCTGGCAACCGCAAAATTCCTCTCCTCCAGCTTTATCTTGCTTGAAGAATACGAAATTCGACTTCTCTACGATGCCAAACGGGTCCCAAATCGGAGTATTGTTCCAGACTTATTCTCCGTGGATCTACTTCCACCCAGATGAAGAATATCTTCCTTCCTCTGTTAATTGGTACTTCAGCAACGGTGCATTGCTATACAAGAGAGGCGAAGAATCAAATCCAGTCCCTATCGAATCTAACGGCTCAAATCTTCCACAAGGCGGATCAAACGACGGATCATACTGGCTAGATCTTCCTGTAGACAAGAAGGGAAAAGAGAGGGTGAAGAAAGGAGACTTACAGAGCACAAAAGTGTATCTCCATATCAAACCAATGCTCGGAGCAACATTCACAGACATAGCCATCTGGGTATTTTACCCTTTCAATGGCCCAGCACGAGCCAAGGTCAAATTCGTAAATCTGCCATTAGGGAAAATCGGCGAACACATTGGGGACTGGGAACACGCGACGTTACGGATAAGCAACTTCAACGGAGAGCTATGGCGAATGTTCCTATCGCAGCACAGCGGAGGAGTTTGGATCGACGCTTGCGATTTAGAGTTCCAAGGAGGAGGAAGCAACAAGCCTGTAGCTTACGCGTCGCTTCACGGGCACGCGATGTATCCAAAACCTGGACTGGTGTTACAAGGAGACGATGATGTTGGGATAAGGAACGATACGGCGAAGAGTAAAAAGGTAATTGATACGGGATTAGGGTACGAGGTGATTGCGGCGGAGTATGGAGACGGCGGAGGAGTGGCGGAGCCGCCGTGGGTGAATTACCTCAGGAAATGGGGACCTAAAATTGATTACAACATTGATGATGATGTTCGGAGGATTGAGAGGCTATTGCCTGGGTCTCTGAAAAAGGCTTTTGTTAACTTTGCGAGGAAGATCCCTGATGAAGTGTATGGTGAAGATGGACCTACTGGGCCCAAACTCAAGGGAAATTGGGCTGGTGATGAATAATGACGATTTAATTTACTTTTCTTTACTGTTTTGGTTTCATTTTTCCTTTCTTTCTTCTTATCAAATTCTTGGTAGTTTTTATGTAAAAATTATCAAAAACAAAAAATATTGGCAATTTATGAACAGATTTGTATCACAATAAAACCCTTTCCTTATTCAAATGCAAAGCAAATACAACAAGCAAAACAAAACAAAAAAAAACTAAAAGGACAACCAAAATCCTCTTGAAGAATAAGCTCTACAACAATGGAGTCCATGAAAGAAACAAAATTTCCTATTTTCTATATAACTTACATGAGTTTCATAGCTTTTTCTTCCGAGTTTAGAAATCAAGAGATCCACATTGTTTGCCCTCTATAGATTTTGCAGCAGATGCAGGCTTCTTTGTTACCTTCTTATGATCACCATTTACGCCTCGCACTCTTCCGATACCCATCTTAGGCAAACCACGGTTCAGTCCTTCCAACAAAACACAAGCTTTGCACCATTTCTGCATATCAATTTGTAATCCAAACAAGCAAACAGTATAGTATTAACACTAATTATCACGCATACAATTGTCTTGATGTGATAAGAGAGGTCTTTGTTTGCAAGTCTCTCACCTGGCTAGAAATATACCCGCATCGCTCACACGTCCCTTGCTCAGGCATCTTTGTGGTTGTTGCGATTCTAAAATCTTCACCAGATTTTATGATGTCCAGAATCGCCCTTGGCCTGGACTTTATATAAGTAAGAGATCTCTACTATACTTATTTGACTGTAGCAGATTTTAACAGAAAAAAAGGTCAAGCAAGAAAACCTTAGTCTTTCCAAATCTTTGATGAACTCACGAGCGAAGCCACGATACGCATTAGGAGAGTATATACCTGCACATTCAATTAATCGCTTAACCAAGGATTGGGAGAGACTAATTAGCCATAAAAAATAATCAGAGATCTGCTGAAATGAAATTCAAGAACAGAGAAAAAAACTCTACAAAACGTTGAAATTGCACACTTACATTCGGTGGAGAAGTAGTCCAGCTTCTTGAAATAAGCATACGTGTATAACATGTTAAGGTATCAGAATTTCTTTTGTTGACAAGTTACAGTGATATAAAACTATCGATGGCAGGGAAAGAAAGATAAAATAATTAATAGTGAAGGATATATGACAATCTCCTTCTCGTATGTATACTTGAAAGGTTTACATCTTGGAATGGGACCATCTTCACCAGTAGTAATCGATGTGCACCGACTTAATCTACAGTAGCCAATGTTACAAAAAAAACAAATTAATTGAGGAACGAGAGTGATTTTTCATTTTCAATCAAACCATCAACAAATATTTACCTAGCAATATCCCCTCGCAATATGTTCAAGAGAACAGTTTCTGCTATATCATCTGCATTATGTCCAGTGACTAGCTTATCTACTTTCAATAACGCAGCTCCTCGATCAAGTGCCTTCAGATCATCAAACAAAGGCAATAACACACAAAAAAATGTTGTTATTAACAAATTGTAGAAGAAAGAAAACAAAAATTTGCTCCTCACCTGTCGACGGAATACACCACAAAATGTGCAATTGTTCTTCACACCAATCATTTTCACAATCTCGTCCATTGTCCATCCATACAGATCTTTGTATGAAAGAATCTGAAGAGGCAACCCATACTGGAAGAAAACATAAAGAACCCATCAAATGAAAAAAAGAACTCCATAAAAGGATCACATAATACACTTAAAATTCAAAAAAAAAAAGCTTACTTGGACTTCGTTCCGTTTAACAGTCTCAAGAGAATCATCACGATAACCTGTAATCCCTTCGTCTATGGACAAGAGAAAGAGGTCTAGCCCGTAACTGTGACGTCTGTTTAGCTCTGATAGAACATATGCCAAAACAGTAGAATCTGCACAAAGCCCCCCAGGTTTTTGGGTTAATTGATGAAACAATGAAAGATCTATGCGCTACTTACCTCCAATTAAATCAACTATCAGAACAATCTAGAGGTGCAACAGTATGTTGAAGATTAAAGTAGTAGCCAAAAGAATCAATCAGAATCGAGGAATTCGCAAACAGTTTAAGAATGTTACCTTTTCCACCAGAGGCACCTATAGCAACGCGTTCACCGGATTTGAATAAACGATTCTTCACAATTACTTGATGAATCTCCTCCTCAAAAACCTCATAGAAGCACTCTCTGCATATCTTTAAACACACATAACTCCATCATTTCTCAATACTAAAAGAGGAAACAATAGCAACTTGCGAGAGACACTGAAACTGAAGATTGACACTTTTTTGTTTTTTTGAATAGTAACTGAAGATTGACACTTTCCGCAGCGGAACTTTTTTATCCAATGCCAAATAAAGATCATAATCCAAACCAACGAACCAGAGCTATAATTTTGATCCGATTCCAAACACAGATCATAATTCGAAAAGATGAAAGGGTGTCAAATTCATAAATAGCGAAACTTTTAGAGTATGAAGCTTCTCCTAAAAATCTTACACAAAACCTAAAACACGAGGTTTCAAAAGTTACCTGTTGAAGGGTTTTGGGTCGTTTGAGGACGGGACGTCTCTGGTTGCATAAGCAGCAAAGGCGTGAGGCTCCTGCTTTCTTGCTCTTCGCATCGCTTGCATCCATCTTCACCGGAGCTCCTGCGAATGGGAACTTCCGGGATTACTAGTCGGCAGTGAAAAAAAAACCCTAAACTCGGAGTCACATAAAACGACAACGTTTCGCACAATCGTTATACATGGGCCTTAAAAGGCCTTGAAAATCCAGCGATACACTTTTGCTCTGTTTAGTTTGATACCAGTTAAATTGGTAGATTGTGATCTGCATAGAATGCTAGTGTTATAAAATCCATGAAATTTTGGTTTTTGTATATAAATCTGAATCACATGAATTTTTTTGGTATTTTCCAATAACTAAAGCAAAAGAAAAAAAACTTTTAGTTATTCTGATTGTTGAACAAATTTCTAAATATATAATATTTAATTTGAGATCTATATGTTTTATGTTTACAGAGCTGTGTTTTATTTGCAAAGATTAATATCAGCAAAGAAAAGATTTCATGATGAGATTCATTTACATTTACTCGTACATTGGGGCACGTCTATTATTTTTTATTTTTTCTTCTTTGGATTATTCATTAACTCACACTCTCATCAGTTTGCACTCGTTCGATATTATCCAGCAAATTCAGAGAGATTTCTACCCAAACCTTCATGACGAGTTAGTTGATTCTTGATGTTGGGGACACCAAAACCTCATAATGAAATCTAAAACCGCCAAAAAGATTTTAAAAGGTTGATGTCATCGTAATCTATGCAACGACCAAAAATCAACGACAGATTCCTTTGTTCTCTCCTCCCACTCTGTTTTGTCGTGCTCTGCTTTCTCTTACTTTGATTCATTGCTTGCTCTTTTATTCTGCTCTTCTTCTTTTTTGGTTGTTCTGTTTCTTTTTTTGCTTTGCATTCTCTTGCTCAGTTTTTCTAATTGTTAGGTGCTCTGCTTGACACTTAGAAATGGAGCATATATTTTTCCATGAGAGACAACACGGTTACATCCAGTGGGCTTGATACGTTCTTCATGACCAAGTATAAGAGAAAGAGACCAAAGGAAGTGAAGACTTTCGTTGACTAAAACTGACGTGACAGGGGAAGGCAAAGACTCAACTACAATTGGAGGCTTTGCCGTTGATTTCATCGTCTTTAAATAAGAACATTGCTGGTATTTTTCATCTTCATGCTTTTGGATGTTGTTGAGTCGATGAGACGAGATGAGTCTCTCTGTGGGATCATGATCGCTATGAGATCATGATCAAGAGTTCCTTGTTGTGACACGACATGAGATATATGAGTCGACCAACAAGTTTTTGATAGCGTGAAGTATCAGTCAAAAATGGACTTGTATCCGAGGCTAAGTGATGGTTTTGCTCCATTGGAAAAGACGCCGGTTTAGACCCAAGAAGACCCGCTTCAGCAATAATTTCAAGCGCATACTTTCTTTGTGACAAAACAATTCCCTCATTATTACGAGCAACTTCCAAACCGAGAAAATATTTCAATTTATCAAGGTCATTCATCTTGAAACAATGTCCCAAATACTCTTTGAATTTAGACAATGCATCTGAGTTATTCTTGCAAATGAGAAAATCATCAACATATATGAGTACCCTGATCTCAACACCATCACGAGAGTAAGTAAAAAGGGAATAATCGGAATAAGATTGAGTATAACCGACCTCCTTCAAAGCAGTAGTAAGTTTGGCAAACCAGCAACGCGGTGCTTGTTTAAGCCCATAGAGGGACTTCCTCAAACGACACACTTTCTTTGGATCTGCATGATGAAAACCCAACGGGAGCTTCATATAAACTTCTTCCTCAAGATCACCGTGCAGAAAAGCGTTGTGTACATCCATCTGATGCACTTCCCACTTATTAGCAGACACAAGCTTGAGAATACCACGAACCGTAGTCATCTTAGCCACATGAGCAAAAGTCTCAGTGAAATCTTCCCCTTCAATCTGATGGTTACCAAGCACGACTAAACGAGCCTTGTAACGCTCAATTGATCCATCGGCGTGATACTTAATTTTGAAAACTCATTGATTTCCAAGACCCTCTTTTCCATCATGTAAATCAACAACATCCCATGTCCTAAAAACTTCACAAGCACCAACTTCATTTCTCATTGCATCGCACCACACTTTATCATGCATAGTGTTGGTGGTGAGTTTAGCACTCCCCGGTTTAGCCCGATTTGAACCGAGACCGGTCCAATTGATCACGGGTGACGACGGTTCGAACCTAGAAGGAGAGAGAGGCCACAAAACGGTTGCCGACCTCCGAGCTCGAAAGAAAGGTCCACGAAGGACTTGCTACCCGACCAGTTCGGTAAGAATCCGAAGGAATACCGAACTCATTGTGAATGGCTCATAAGGACGAGTTTGAACCGAGATTGGTGAATTAATCCCGATCGACGACGGTTCAAGATCGGTAAGGAAGTTCGTAAAGCAACAACAACCGAGCTCGATGAAAGCCGAACTCATCACGTACGATTGTAAACGTGAAAATCAAGTCCTCGTCCCGAAACCGAGATCGGTCTAATCCCGATCGACGACGGTTTGAGATCGGTAAAGGAAAAAACAACATGCGATTGCCGACCTACGACGTGCCGAGCTCGTCGGTATCAACCCGTCATAATCAGAACCCACTTCCGGGATTCGCGGAACTTTACGAAAAATACGGAAAAATGAAGATTAATTAGTTTTTTTAATCCGGGATTCGCGGAACTTTTCCCGGATTCGGGGAATATGTCTAAGCCGCCGAAGAGGCTTATAAATAAGGAAGTCCCGACTACATTTCAAAGGGGGGGAATTCGGAATACATTTTTAGAGAGAGAAAGTGAGAGTTTGAAATCCGATTTCGACCGATCTTAAATACATTTTGTAACTCCGACGAGTTCGACTGAATAAAAACGATCTTTCGATCAATTTCTTATCTTTGTGTGATTTCAACAATCCACACATAGCATTTTTGTAACTATTTAGTTCAACACCAGCAATAATCGCAGCCAAAAAAGTTTGATGGCCAGATGAAAACAAAGCGTCAGAGATAAAGTGTTCTAATAGATATGGCGTATTACCTAGAACCGTAGTCGGAGACACTAAGTAAGAATCGGGAAGAACGGGATGTGTATTATCAATGCAGCTGACATTGTAGAGCATAAAATCATTAAGCTTCTTAGGTAGTGTCTTTGGACGTTGTCCACGGCCGTAAGGAGGAGCAACAGATTCTGTAACTTCAACATTTTCTGATGACACATGTTGTATTCCGTCCACGACAGGTTCCGGTAAATCGTTTGGAGCAGGAGGAACAACGATGTCAACTTCAGACGTCGTATTTGAAGAAGGAGGATGTTCCACAGCACTCCCCCTGTCCTCTGACCCCGACGTAAAACTCCAATCCTCATCAACATAGAATGACTCAGACACATTTCGTGTGTCAGCCGAAATTGGTTCAATAGGCAAAGATGCAAAAGGAAAAATATCCTCTTGAAAAACAACATCCCTAGAGATTATAAACTCCCATGTTTCAATATCATATACACGCCATCCCTTTTTACTGAAAGGGTATCCAACAAAATTGCAGTGTCAACTACGAACCCCAAATTTATCTTTGTCGCGAGGTCGAAGATGAGTATAACAAGATGATCCGAAAATCCGCAGCTGATCATAGCTTGGTTTTTCTCCAAACATAAGCTCATAAGGAGACTGTCCGTTATGAATCGATGTGGGAGTTCGATTGATAACATGAGCCGCTGTTAATACCGCCTTGCCCGAAAATCTAACTGGTAAACTTGCTTGAAACAACAAGGAGCGAGCCACGTTCAATATGTAGCGATGTTTTCTTTCCACACGGCCATTTTGTTGCGGTGTAGACACACAAGAAGTCTGATGCACAATCCCTTGTTGTTTAAAAATCGATGACAAGCAAGTAAACTCAGTTCCGTTGTCGCTTATAATTGTTTTAACAGCCTTTCCAAACTGTTTTTCGGAGTAAGCGCAGAAATTTTGCAAGACCTGACGAACCTCAGACTTTGCAAGGAGAAGGTGAATCCAAACAGAACGTGAATAATCGTCCATGATAGTTAAAAAATACGATGCACCGCAAGTAGAAGCAACTCGGTATGGACCCCAAACATCAACATGAGTCAATTCAAAACATTCCTTTGTTTTATTCAAACTATCAGAAAACATTGCTCTTGTTTGCTTAGCCCGAAAACAGACGTCACAAGGACTCGAGCTAAAAGAATTCAAAACACCAGAAAACGGTAAAGCCGAAAGCGTTGAAAAATCAGGATGTCCCAACCGCCGATGCCACAAAGCTTGATCAATGACTGCATCCACTTTGTTGACTCGTACCGTTGCCACATCCTTTAGATAATACACACCATCTTGTTCTTCACCGTCTCCAATCAGAGTCTTCGAGGAACAGTCCTGTAAAATACAGAACGTGTCAGTAAACATAGCATCTTCATTTGCTTGAGAAGCTTAAATACCGAAATCAAAGAACAATTGAGATCTGGAACATAAAGCACGTTGTAAAGAGAAATCTCATCGGTAAGAGGTAAAACGCCCATACAAACCGACATCGTTTTACTTCCATCAGCAAAACCAATAGAACACGACGGAGTACCCGTAACGTGAAGCAAGATCGAGAGATTCCCTGTCATATGGTGGGAAGCTCCAGTATCGATAATAACATCACTAAAATCCTTACCGGAAAGTTTGTCGGAATTGCCACCACCTGATCTAGTCTGAGCCATCATTCCAATTGCTTTCCACTTATCAAAGTGTGAACTCTGGAAAAACATATTGATTGCTCGATGTGGCGTGAGCAGCATTCGCTTGTCCTCTACCACGTCCAAACGTGTTCGGTCCACGACCGCCTCTGTTTGCTCCCCTTCCACCAGTACGTCCAGCACGTTCAGTCACCCACTCCGGATATCCGTTCAATTGCCAGCAAAAAGACATTTCATGCCCAGACTTTCCACAATGAGAACAGAGGAGGTTGCTGCGATCTATGGTTCGGTTGTTTCCATTCGAGGGTGATGCCTCAAGACGATTATTACCAGTGAACGGCACCATCTCAAAAGTCGAATCCCAGCGAGCAACAAATCCCACAACATCTGCTTGAGATTCACGTGTTTTTGCATTGTGAAGTCTATGTTCTTCTCGAATAACACGAGCATAGGCTTGAGCCAAATCTGGACTCGGATCTGCATTAGAAATCGCCACAATCACATTCCCAAATTGAGACTCATCAAGCCCCATCACGAATTGGTGAACTTTTTCTTCTTCTCTGTCTTTAGCATAGTTATTGCTTGCTGAACAGGAACACACGAGAAGAGGTTTGTAGATAGCAAGCTCATCCCACATCGCTTGAAGTCTGCCATAATAATCAATTATGGCTTGTCCATCCCGACGGCAAGTAGCCAGCTGTGTTCGAAGATGATGAACATGAACCTTGTTACCAACACTGAAACGTTCCTTCAACGTATTCCACAAATCATTAGCATTGGATACAAAAGACATTGTGGATCGTACACAGGGTGCAAGTGAGGTGCGCAACCATCCAACCACCATAGAATTCACGGAGATCCATGATTCTTGATCGGTACCTGCCGGAGTGGGTTTGGTAATCGAACCATCAATAAACCCTACTTTCTTCTTGGCGCGAAGAGCATTCAACATTCCTCCGCCCATACATTGTAATTCTCTCCCGTTAGCATCACCGGCGTAATCATAGCACCAGGGTTGTCGGAGGAGTCCAACGTGTATGGCGTGCTAGTGATGGAATCACCACCAGTCGCACGTTCCACAAGAGAACCATCAACAGTCATCTTTTCAAAACAGAAACAAGAGATTGAGTAGAAGAGAAACTCGAGCTCAAAGAGAACAAAAGATAGAAACACAAATCGGAGAAAGCAAAATCTAGGGTTCAGGATTTAGCTCTGATACCATGTAGAAATAGAAAAATGTGCTTTTTTATTGATCTTAAACGTATTACACAATATATACACGAAGATATGATGGCTACACCATATAAACCCTAACGTAATATACACAAGCCCAATAAGCTACAATATGGCCCAATAACCCAAATGAAAGAATTTAACATTACACCACAACGCAAGATCTAAATTCAAATTATGGTGCAGAATGACTAAAATCCTGATGAATCAGTATTCATCTTTAGGGTCTGTAGAGGCATCGTATACAGCGAATAAAGAGTAGACAACAGCGGAAAAAAATCCACTTGCATTCTCTAAATTTTTTTTCAAACTTAAGTAATTCTGGTACAAATGCTTTCTCAGTGTGATCTATTCTTGTGAACAAAAAAAAACCAGTTTGTGTCATGTGTTTACCAGACCAGAAATGTTGCAGGTCTTCCTTTCTGATCATTATAGTAGCAATGGTTGACACAGAGGCTTTAGTATTGTGCTATCGAGTTCCATAAAATAAGTGACAACGACAGCGATAAAAGAGCATACAGCTGGTACAAGTCCTAACCCATATCTTGTCACCGAAAAGTAAAAACTTTGTTTGATGTTTACATCGACTTGTGGTGAGGTGGCGCCTGCACCTCCAAATCACACATCCATCAACAATTTTATCTGAGTTAAGATAATATTAGTAAGTAAGAAAGAGAAAAATAAACTTACTTTGGTGTGACTGAAGAACATATAAAGCAATCCCACATGACATTTTGTCTAAGAAGCTTAAAGACCCACAAACGAAAGCACATCCACCAAGTTCGGAACCAATTAACACACTCTGCATACTAATTGCTGTCACCTGTAAAAATTGTGATTTTCAAAAGATGGATCATTAGGTTTCTTTATAACACATAAAGACATAGCACTAGAATGTCTCACCAGAATCATTGCATTTGCGATGCCGATAAAGACAGAGATTGCGTACATGAAAGAGTTAATGCCTCTTGGCAATAAGATAATCGACACACCGCAGAATATCCAAATAATACCACCAGCACAATAATATGCCTTGAGTCGTTTTCCATTCCAAGGAATCTCCTACATTTACGGGAATATAGTAGTTATATAACAGAAACAAATTGGAAACAAAAGTTTTGGAGATGGACGAAGATCGTTTAAATTTGTTTCAACCTGAAGCATAACCGATACAATGAAGCTGCAGATGTAGATTAATGCAGGAATCTGAAAGTTAAAACATTGATCAGACAAATTTAATGATCAGTAGATACGAGAGCTTATTGCAGTGATTCTATTTCACTTACAAGAGCTTTAGCGGATTGAGCCATTTGAAGGTCATCAATAACAAAGAATGCAAGATATGCCTGCGAATATTAAAGTCATCCTGGAATGTAAGTATTGATCCAATACAAAAGAAGCAATAAAAGATACAGAAACTAACCTGTGAAACATTCAAAACTAGTCGGGTGAGGACGTAAACCATTGCGACTTGATAATATAGAATTTTACGGAACCAATAAGCCCATGGTATTCTGGCTCGGCTAGTTTCTCTTAGATTCATCCGCAGCCTTTGAAAATAGAAGAAAACCAACTCGTTTTCAATAAAATATCATCTATCATGCATGAAACTTCAGTAACAGTTGATTTAAGCATTTCAGAGAAAAGTGTGCATTACCGTGGTTCCTTTGTCCCCGTAAGATAAATGACTACAAAGCAGCAGCCGACGGTAATGCATGAATAAGCAATCCAACGATACTGTAGACTTAAGGCGGACTTAGAATCATATCGAAAGGCATTAACTTTGATACGCAAAACAAGTCAATAAAAGCACAAACCTGTGTTTCGGTATTTTCTTTTGTATCGGCCTTGCTAACACCAAACACAACTAAAGCAATCGCATACAAGCCTAAATTAGCAACCTGGAAAAACAAAACAGTCGCTGGAGAAGTAAAGAATAAACCAAAAAGGCATTTTTAGAGCACAAATAAGACCAAGGGGAAAGTGCTGACCATGCTAAAAGCATTACGGGAGCTTGTTAGTGCTACTCTGCTTGTTGAATTCAATGTAATGCAATTGACCATAGCCCTAAAGAACATAAAGATTATGAAAAATGATTATCTCACTGCTTAAACTTGAGATTAAGCTAAAAGATAGAACGAAAGAGAAAATATTGTTTTACATGTGTGAAACCTGAGTAGCGGCCCATCCTATATTGAAGATAGCTCCAAACATGCTGTATGAAAATGTTTCGACCATTAAAGAGTTACTATGGAAGATTGAACAAGGCAAACAACCGCCGAAAACCGAGGAAAATGAGATAGCCACTAATAGGGATCCTGCAGCGTGCCAAATTTTGAAATGCCCGAATCTGTCAATCTGTCATGTAAAGAAGACAGAGATGTGAGATAATATACATTGTTCATTCTTCCTTTAAGCACTACCTTAGAACAAAGATCATTTTAACTCAAATTTAGATTACCTTAAATGACATGAGACTAAGAGAACCTAGGGTCGAAAAAGAGTTACTTGAACACACTATAGCATACCGGTAAAGAGATGATAATTGATAACAAAACAAGCTCTCACAACAAAGAAGTTACACCCAAAAATCAGATGAAAAATGAAAATTCAAGTTCCAAAAAGAAGTTACCAATTCACCAACGAAGATTGTAGCAAAGCCATCAGCAACTTGACCAGAGAGCATGACAATTGCAGCATCTCTACAAAAGAAGCCCGATAATTAATTCAAGATTTAAGGTTTTTTTGCAAAAAAACAGGAGAATTTACCTCGGAGAGAGACCGATTTGGGTCAAGAATAAGAGGAGGTAAGTGAACCAACAAGAAGCAGTAATGTCATTAAGCATATGCCCAACTCCATAGAAGAAGACAGATAATCTTCCAAGTGGTTTTGTCAATGGATCCTCTTCATTCTCTCCAACGATAACCGATGACGTCATCAGCCAATCGTTTTCGAAAGCAACAAAACTTGTTTCTTCTTCTACAATTCGAACCTGCAAAGGCATGCATGGAAGAGCCATCAAGAATTTGAATTACCCAAAACCTATAATCGACTAAAAATACCAACTTTCTATTGACATAACATGGCAATCAATGTTGAAATATCTCTACAATCAAGGTCAATCACGAGTTGTTAGGAATGTGATTTCAATCACATTAAAGTATTGTTCAATTAGCTTAATTGTAGAAATATTGTAATTTAGGAAACTTCTTCTCTTTCCTTTGGTTCATATATATGTAACGACGTTGTATGGCAAGACAAAGGAACAAACTTTCGTACCTGTAGAGTGAAACGAAAGAAACTTCCGAACCCAGAATCCAATTTGAATCCATTCGAGAGATTATCCCAAAGAAACGAGAAAGAACAAAAAACGCTAATTAGGGAATTAGAAGATCCGTGGGAAACTTGCATCCTTGTTTTTAGTACAAGTTGATTTCTTGCAAATGACACGAATTTATTAAATCGCTAATCTTAGTAGTATTCTAATATTATTAGTGACCAAAGAAGAAGAATAAAAAATTCAATCGTTCGTAAAAAAGGAAAGAATAATAATACCTATAAAATTCAGACGATCATAAAGAGAGAGAGTCCTCCTCCAGGCGCTCCAACTATGAGAAAGAAAAAAATAGTTGCAACAGATTCTTCTCTGTGTGTTGTTGTGCTCCTACTTGCCTTTGCCAAGTGCCGACAATTATTTATACTAAATTATTTAATTAATTTTTTAATAACTTAGCCATTTCTTTTTTTTAATTTCTTTTAAAATATATATATAGAAAGCTAGCCTAAAACTAAAAGTAATTCGGGTTGCCGAAATGGTACTAGGATTTAATCCGCGTAATTATATTGCGGAGTTATTTTTTTTAAAAAAATTGTTTTGAAATTTAAGAAAATATGCTTTTATTTGAATTTTATAATATGTTTAAGTCATGATTATAGATAGAGTTGTCAAACTGAATAATTTGTCTATTAATTACCCGTTTTGCAGTGTACTAAAATATTATTCGACTAACCCGCAAAACCTATAATCTTGAAAACATATGCACCGTTTAATGATTTTAGTTTTGTGGTTAGTTCACGAACTCTTTAAAAAAAACAATTTTTTGTGTCTAATTTTTTATAAAATTAGTAACATATTTCAACTTTTATTTTGATATATATTCAAATAAAATATAATAAATTATAGTGAAAAATATAACAAGTTTTCGAATAAATTTTTTTCTTTGAATATATATAGATTAATTATTATTTAAAAATATATAATATTTTAAATAATGAAGAAGCTAAATAATAAATAACCTCTTTAATAATAAATAAATATTTTACATATTCTCATTAATAATCTTAAAGACAATTACTTTCCTATTTCAGTTATTTTTTCTTATTTGTAATGGTAAGTAATAAATTAGAAAATAAAGTTTATTTTCAAAAATATCTTCTTAGATCGAGATTTTTGTTGAGTAATCCTACTTTTGCATAAATCATTAGACCTTGTGGTTTCCTCTTTTTCATTTTATTTTCTTGTGGATCCAAACCTATATATTCTCCTTGCTTCTGATTATTTATTGGTGCAGAAGAAAAGAAAAATAAGCATTGTTGCTTACTGAGAACTTGAGAAAGACACGTTTTACAAGAGAGACCGTCAGACATTTCCAATTAATTATCACCTTTTCTCTTAATTATCACCCTTTTCATTTGTTATTTATCAACGTAGAAAAGACAAACAAAACCAAGAAACCGTCCTACTTAATGAAAAAAATTCAGAGTTTATTTTTTAAATTAAAGATTTCAAAATAAATTGATAAAACCATACGAGACATAGAAAACCAGTAACTCGTGTCTTATTTTACGTCATACAAAAAAGTTGAGAAGAGTTTTTAGCAAACAAAAAAAAAAGTTGAGAAGAGTTCTCACGAAACAGTTAACTGCACATAATCAACGTCACCGGTCCGCAATTGCACAAATCAACATTTCATACTTTTCACTTTTTTTTTTGAACATCGGTTTTCTTTCATTCTAAGCCGGATTACAGCGAGACAAGGTCACGAAGTAACTGTTTTGCGATCGCATCGGCCAACATGTTGGCTGAGCGTGGGATATAATCGAAGGAGATACATACGAATCTAGTAGCTAAAAATATACAAAATCACGAAGAAATGGACAACAACTTCGAGCCTTAGCCATCGTTTCCGAAAACTTTGAGCGTGACTCCTACCACTGTTGTTAATATGGTCGGATCCTCTGGTGGGCTCAGGGGCCGAACTAGTGGGAGCAGATGCTGGGCCGATTTTATTAATAGCTTTTTGTATCATATAGAACACTTGGGCTTCTGGAGAATTTGGGTCCAAGTGAAGTAAAGCTGAAACACCCATTCCAAGAAATATTATGTGTTTGAATTCTATAATCATTTTTTTTAATTGTTTTGTTTTTCAAAAAAATATGTATATATATGTATAATGTACATACAATTGCTTATACCCTGTAGATTTATGGTATACTACCGTTATTGTATCAACATCCGGATTCAAAATTACATAATGTATATTACTAAAGTTTGTACTTGTCAATGTATATTATTGACAACATATATAAGAGTAAAAATACTAGACAATCTTACTCAAGTTTTACTCCTTAATATAATGATAACACTAATTCTGACACAAAATAAGAACACAAAATTAACCCAAAAAAAATAAAACTCCAATATATATGAAAGACAAAAATATCTCCTAACTAACTTTCATACGGTGGCTTTTGAAATCAAATAAGTATTAACCAAAATTATGGTGAGTTTGGTCAGATTTTTTTTTTTTAATTCCACCGAAATCGTGTTATAACTTATGTGAGAAAACGAAATAGAACCGCAAGGACAACTCGTAATCATAAATACTAACGGCTATACTAACAAATTAATCACAATTAAGAAAAAAATGCAAAAATAAAAATAAAAATCAACCCATACATGACTTCAATTCTTATACACTATATATATACTAAGTTATCATTAGAATAAAGTAGATTTAATTAGTGAGAGATAACTTTTCTAAATGACCACAAGAAAATGTAGCATCCAGCTAACTAATCGATCCCCAAGTCAAAATAGTTTTCAGCAATCCAACCAAAAATAGCAAGAGATGATATGTTGTTACGTCGTGAAATTGTTAGAGGTACGATTACGAACCAGGGCACTTGGTGATGTTGACAGTGACTTGGCAAATGGAAGGAAGAGTGAAAGCGAGAGAGGCATTGATCTGGTTCTGGAGACCCAAATCAGGATCATTCCTGTCTTGTATGATCACACAAATACAATTCTTGTCGGAGTTTAGAATCTGTTTGAGGCCGGAGCAACAGTCCGGCGTCGGAGATCTTGCATGTCCTTTCATGTAAGGAAGACACGTGGCCATACCCAGACGTTGTTCCCTACAGGCTTCCTTGTCTATCGCCTTTTCTTCTCCAGCAGCCACCACCACCACTAAAGCTATTGCTAACACCACTATACTAGTCCTCCTCCATGATTCCATTTTTTTTTTGTTATTCTGATTGGAATGTTTTATTTTTTTTGGTAAAGAAAAATGTGAATACCTCTCAAAGGTCAACATCATTATCTCCATACGCGCAATGGGTGAATAACAGGACTAGATATTTATTTATTTTCTATTTGTTTTTGTTTCTTTGTTTGGTCGACCTCTTTTTTTTTTTTGTTTCTTTTGTTAGATTCAATTTTCAACTTACAAGAATTTTCAATTTTCTCGAAAAAGGGATTCTCATTATTGAATTCCACTGTGATCTCTATTATCTAATCCGTGTGTAGAATTAACAGAAAAACATTGTTGCTTTCGGTGATGAGGACACCAAAAAGATAATTCTACTAACGTTTTTACGGAAGCAAGAATGGTTATTTTTTAAGGGAAAAAAAAACTATACACCAATAAAACTAAAAAAAAACATGAAAACAAAAAAATCATCGAACAAATAATCTAGTAATTTTATTAGTGTATGTTGTGTCATTAGCCATATTAAAATTCGACGAAATGCATATTGTTAAAAAAAAAATTCCAATTGATTGATAATAAATAGGTTTAGAGCACTTTCATTGGTGAAAGATTATAGAAATTTTTTTAAAGGGGTTCTCAATTGAAAATAATTTGTGTTTAAATCTCTATTTTTTGAGAAATCGACTCTATATTTTATTTTTAATTGTAGAAAAACTTGTTAAGAAGTCGGAATTCCAATGGAGTTGTTCTTAAGTTTTAGTTTTTACCATTTTGATTTGTTATTAAAGTGTCAAATTAATACCCGAATCTACCGTTATTGAAAATATTAGGTAAATATATGCGCTACGCCGCGGGACTTTTTTGTAAATTTTTTTTTGTTATTTATTGTTATAATATATTGTTATTTTGATAATATATTTATTTAGTCTTTATAAGAGAAGTTTTTTTGTAGGAAAAAAATATCCTAACAAATACACCATAAAACACTACTATTGTAATAAAATACTTTGTATTCATACATTAGTCTAACAAAAAAAAATATCTTAGGTTGTAATTTTCTATTTTCATTCTATATAACATTCAATTTTTTGGAGTTAATAAAGCAAACTTGGCTCTAATATAATATCATGAAAACATGCTCATTATTAAAAAGCAGACCAAAGTATTTAAGGCCCAACATCAATTTTTCGGTGTAGGATTTTGATTAGCATGAGGAGTTTTAGGGAGATGATTTTTTTGCTTTTTTAAAATATCGTTTGGTAAAGAATAATAAAGGATAATAAAGTAACAGTTCATTTAGAGGTCGAAGATGTGAAAGTAAATTCCCACAGCTCCGGTATAGCAGACCGTCTCTCTTTCTCTCTCAAAAGTTACCGGATTTCACTGGCTAGATCTCGCCATTCACCGCCGGTAAGTTGGTCTGTATTTATTTTTTCTTTCCCGTATCGTTAATCCGCGCGATGGGTCGGCATAGGCGATTACCGGTGATTACAGAACTGAGAGGATGTATCATTGAAAAAATCCAGAATCCGACGCATCTCCCTCTTGTTCTCTTATTATACGTCTTTATTGGAATGTTCATATGATCTGTCAGACTTGATTCTTCAATTCCTTTGAATTTTTCTCAATTAGTAATTTTGTTTTATTTTATTTGATTTTTTTTAATGAAAGAAGGAAGCAGAGCAAGAGGTCCCAGATTATTCTTTGTTAACTCATTTCCTCTGATTCTTGACATTGAAGACTTCAAGGTAAGGATTCAGCTTGTGGTTGCTTATGTTTTTACATTTGAATCATAAGAGATTCTGATTTTTGGGCCACTCGCAGGGTCAGGGTGATTTTTCATTTGATGCATTTTTTGGGAATCTGGTAAACGACCTCTTGCCGTCTTTCCTAGAAGAAGAAGCAGATTCCGGTGATGTCCATGGCAACATTGTTGGATTTGATGGTTTGGCAAATGGGCATTTACGTGGTTAATCTGATGCATCCAAGTTGTCTCAGATGTCTTCTGCTCTTTTTTCCCCCGAAGTAGATGGTCTCTTGTCTCTGTTCAAAGATGCTTCGAAGAAGTTAGTTTGATAGGCGGAAGCAGGTTGTCTTGTGTTTACATCGAATGCATGCGACAATTATTTCATCTACAAGGAAATCTTTTGTTTCATAGATTATATGCATTATGTCTTAAGTTTTTTATTATAATTTTTTATGTAAACACATTCCTTTTTATGTAAACACATTATGTAGACACACATTCCCTTTTATTAATATTAAGAATACATTTCTCTTAAAACTAAAAAAAAAACGATTCATGAAATGAAGTAAAAGGGAGACATTTTATAGTAAAAAAAATAGTATAGCAAGAAAAATACATTTTATAAAGTGACTGCATTCGAGAGCTTTCCTGTTTTCTTGCTTAAGAAACTTAGTTTAGAAACCGGAAGAAACTTAAGAGGCATGAAGATTTGATTGGATGCAGAATTTTGATGTTAGCAAATTATTAAGTTTTCTGATGGAACCACTCCGTGATGCAACTCAGAGATGTGACAAGAAAACAGAAACAAATGATTACATGTTGCGACATAATGAGCAGTTTATGATCAAAATACAATCATACCTGGAGTGCCAGGCTCCAGTCCTCCAGTCTCTTTTTGATCAAAGTAAAGCAACTGGAAAGCAAAAACGAATCAGCTGAAGGTAATATACAGAATACGAAAAAACAACCACGAGTTTCTTGAGCACAAAAGGCAAAAGTTTGGACAAACGAACCTTGAATTTGTTTTTAGCAGATGATTGGACCTTACATATCAATCCAGCCTGGGCTTCTTCCTCTGTTAGCGTAACAGAATAAAAGTGAGCCGATTACTTTTCAACCTGTCAGACAAGCAAATATGTCAGAGATGACAAATCCACATTAATTAGACGAGAAGGAATTAAGTTTTGACTTGATCTATCGAAAGTATAAGAAAACTGAAAGCTGAAAGATAGGGTAAAATGAGAAAAGTAAACAATAGCTTAATTTTGAACACACAGCAATTACGGTAAGCAAAATCATATATCATACCTTTTTGCTGAATCATATATCTTACTTAATGAATAAAATTTAGAGTTTATTTTTTTAAGTAAAAAAAACCAATAAACATTGATTTTGCGTCATACAAAAAACAAAATTTGAGAAGTGAAAACTACACACATCATATCAAAACAGTAAATGCACAAATCAACGCCACCGTAATTCCACAAAATTAACGTTACATTCTTTTTCACTTTTCATTTTAATATTTTTCATACGAGAATAATAATATTCAAAATTACGAAGAAATGGGCAACAATTTCGAGTCCTAGCCACTTTTTAATGAAGCTTTGAGCGTGGTTCGAGCCTGGCAAAGAAGTAGTCCGACCACTACCATCATCAGATCCTGCGGTCGGAGTCATGCTGGAGGGCTCAGGAGCCGAGCCAGTGGGAGCAGAGGCTGGACCGGTTTTGTTCAAACCGTTTGCTAGCTGATAGAATACTTGGGTGTCTGGAGAATTTGGATCCAAGTGAAGCAAAGCTGAAACACCCATTCCGAAAGAAAGTTATCGAATTTGCTAACTTAGTCTATATCAATTTTTAAAACTTGTTTATTTAAAAAAAATATATGTACATACTCTGTTTTTAAACAATCCCAAAAAAATATAGCATCTAACCAATAGATCGATCCGGACAAAGAGTTTTCACCAATCCAACCACAAATAACAAATATCATGACATTATAGAGAGGTGATTAAGGTAAGAACCAGGGCACTGGGTGACGTCAGCAGTGGCGTGACAAACAGAAGGAAGAGCGAGAGCAAGAGAGACATTGATCTGAAGACCCAAGTCAGGATCATTCCTGTCTAGGATGATCACACAAAGACATTTCTTGTCGGAATTGAGAACTTGTTTGAGGCCGGAGCAACAGTCCGGCGTCGGAGACTTTGCCTGTCCTTGCACGTAAGGAAGACACGTAGCCATACCCACCAGCTGTTCCGTACACTCTTCCTTGTCTTTCGCCTTATCCTCCGCAGCAGCCACCATCGTCGTCATTATTAAAGCTGTTGCTGCAACCACTAGACTAATCCTCCAAGACTCCATTTTTTATTATGCACAGTTTAATCCCCAATGTTGTTTGCTGCATTCGTTAAGATTTAAATAGCAGTCATAACGCATTTTTAGGGCTTTCTTTTTTCTTTAATTCTTTCTTTATTAAGTTAGAACTATGCGTTGTCGTGTAGATAAGGTCATCGAAGTTTTTGATCGATCGTCCTATGTGAACAGGTATCTCAAATNCTAACCAATAGATCGATCCGGACAAAAAGTTTTCACCAATCCAACCACAAATAACAAATATCATGACATTATAGAGAGGTGATTAAGGTAAGAACCAGGGCATTGGGTGACGTCAGCAGTGGCGTGACAAACAGAAGGAAGAGCGAGAGCAAGAGAGACATTGATCTGAAGACCCAAGTCAGGATCATTCCTGTCTTGGATGATCACACAAAGACATTTCTTGTCGGAATTGAGAACTTGTTTGAGGCCGGAGCAACAGTCCGGCGTCGGAGACTTTGCCTGTCCTTGCACGTAAAGAAGACACGTAGCCATACCCACCAGCTGTTCCGTACACTCTTCCTTGTCTTTCGCCTTATCCTCCGCAGCAGCCACCATCGTCGTCATTATTAAAGCTGTTGCTGCAACCACTAGACTAATCCTCCAAGACTCCATTTTTTATTATGCACAGTTTAATCCCCAATGTTGTTTGCTGCATTCGTTAAGATTTAAATAGCAGTCATAACGCATTTTTAGGGCTTTCTTTTTTCTTTAATTCTTTCTTTATTAAGTTAGAACTATGCGTTGTCGTGTAGATAAGGTCATCGAAGTTTTTGATCGATCGTCCTATGTGAACAGGTATCTCAAATGTCAACATCATTATCTCCTATACGCCCAATTGGTGTGTAATAAATTACTTACTAACAAGACTAGTCTAAAAAAAAAAATCAATTAATTTCTTTAAAAGGATTATCAATTTTACCTACATATTTACTAAATGCACCTGTTTTATTTTTTTGTTACAGAGTCCTGCTTTTTTATATTAAAAATATGATAAATAAGGATTATGATTAAAAGGGAAAAAGTTTAAATTGTTAATTAATTTGTTTATTATTAGTGTTAATGGGGGTACTTTTGTTCTCATAAAGCTATTTTTTCAGAATTCATTCCATAAATAACAGCTCACTGTATCACTACAACGATTTTTTTTTTTTTAATTTCATAAAAAAATAATTTTGAACTTATAAAATTCATACAAATCATATAGTTTATACTTTATACATTATACATATAAGCATAGGAGGACGAGTGGGCAAAATAGAGAAGGGACCATCACACCAACCCACTGTGAGTGGAAATGTCGACTCAGTGATGACTTCAAATTTGTGTGCGTTGACACTTGGCGCAGTCTAAGACTTTTGAAACCTACAAAGCTACGAATCCATGGTGTCATTTATGACGTCACCTGACTCTACTGTTAAAAGTAAACTTATCTATAGATTTTACTCGAGAAAACAACGTATTTCCACCCCAAGTTATTAATATAGTTGTAAATCTACCCGAAGTTTGGACCTCGACACAGATCCCCTAAATCGAAAGTTTTAGACGTATTTCCCCCTAAATCGAAAGTTTCAGATGTATTTCCCTCCAATTTGAAACATCGAAACCTATTTACACATATCGTAGCGTAAAACCACACATACTATGATTTAGGTTGGTTTACGACTTAAACCAGACACAAAACCACTTATACCGGATACTAAACCAAAATTAAATCAAATTACAACCCGACCCAAAAAACCAACCCGACCCGATTTATTTTTCTTATTCATCCGGTTACAATTATCGATCGATCTTCTCTCTCTCCTCTTAAATTAAACGATTCTTCTTGTTCTTCTTTTTTTTTTTTTTTGAATTGATTCTTCTTCATCCTAAACTAATCAGGTTTCTANTTTTGATTTAAGATTTCATAAAAACAAAAGGAGGCGTCTCCCGATCAGTGATTTTCGATTAAAAATCACCACTTTTGGCATAAAATACTTCGTATTTTCTGTTGCTCCGTGAATTTTCTCAAGAAAACTTTTGTTTTTCCTGATTATCAAAAAAGAAGCTCAGATAGAAACTGCTGCAATGGCGGATTTAATGGGATTACAAATCAATCCTCTCTAAATTCACTCAAAAATTCATCGAATGACGACCCAAATCAAAAACCTATTACAAAATTTCATTTTTGATCGGAGAATGTGTTCGTGAATCGAAGAAAGTAGCAGCTGTTGTTGAATCTTGTTACAAGATTTCGTTTTTGATTCTTCTTCCATCGGGTTTGCGATTGATTCTGGGTTTTTGATTTCGAATCGACTTGTTTCTGGGTTTTTGATTTGGGTCGTCATTCGATGAATTTTTGAGTGAATTTAGAGAGGATTGATTTGTAATCCCATTAAATCCGCCATTGCAGCAGTTTCTATCTGAGCTTCTTTTTTTGATAATCATGAGGAACAAAAGTTTTCTTGAGAAAATTCACTGAGCAACATAAAATACGAAGTATTTTATGCCAAAAGTGGTGATTTTTAATCGAAAATCACTGATCGGGAGACGTCTCTTTTTGTTTTTATGAAATCTTAAATCAAAAATCTTTGGGAATTTGATTTTCTCACTCTATGATGAACAATGAATCCACCTTCAATACAAAACCCAGATTGCGATTGAAAGAGATGAAGTGGAATAAGTAGAAACCTGATTAGTTTAGGATGAAGAAGAAGAATCAATTCAAAAAAAAAAAAACAAGAAGAAGCGTTTAATTTAAGAGGAGAGAGAAAAGATCGATCGATAATTGTAACCATGTGAAAAAGAAAAATAAATCGGGTCGGGTTGGTTTTTTGGGTCGGTTGTAATTTGATTTATTTTTGGTTTAGTATATGGTATAAGTGGTTTTGTGTCTGGTTTAAGTCGTAAACCAACATAAATCATAGTCTGGGTGGTTTTACGCTACAATATTTGTAAATAGGTTTCGATGTTTCAAATTGGAGGGAAATACGTCTGAAACTTTCGATTTAGGGGAAAATACGTCTGAAACTTTCGATTTAGGGAGATATGTGTCGAAATCTAAACTTCGAGTGGATTTACAACTATATCAATAACTTGAAATGAAAATACGTCGTTTTCCCATTTTACTCCGTTTCCTGCACATGGGCTTTTCTTTCTTCGTCTGGCTCCTAAATATATGGATTCGTTTCCGACGTAAGAACTCACTATTTAATACCCAAATACAAGGATTTTAGTTTATTTTAGCTAACCAATTAGTTGTTTATTAGATTGAAGACTTACATCGATTTTGAAGTCCAATATGAAACTCAATTAATAATTTGAACTTTTGAATCTGTTATATAATTAATTGTTTTTAAGTAGAAAATGAAACTTACTCTTTCGAACTACATCACATTATTACTCATTTTACGTATTATAGATATATACGGCCCAAAAGAGTAAAATTGTTTCTACGGGCCCAATACGATTTCAGATTCTCATCTTCACCGACTCATATTATTAATTCGGTTTCTACATATTATCCTCGCGAACCAAAAATCAACGGAAAATAAAACCGGAGAAAATGGGAGTAGTGGTGATCGATGGGTCGACGGTACGGTCGTTTGTGGCGGACGAGGAGCAGTTTAAGAAGAGTGTAGACGAGAGGTTCGCAGCTCTGGATCTAAACAACGACGGCGTTTTATCCCGGTGTGAGCTACGAAAGGCTTTCGAATCGATGAGGCTATTGGAGTCGCACTTCGGCGTCGATGTGGTGACTCCTCAGGATGAGCTGACGAATCTCTACGACTTGATCTTCGAGAAATTCGATACGGACCAGAGCGGTTCCGTGGATCTGGAGGAGTTTAGGTCGGAGATGAAGAAGATCGTGCTTGCGATTGCCGACGGCCTCGGGTCTTGTCCGATTACGATGGCGTTAGATGACCATGAGGATAATTTACTGAAAAAAGCGGCGGATCTGGAAGCTTCCAAGCTTGACAAGAAGGCTTCGTGATGGATGATTTTGGGATCTTTAACTGTCTTCTTCGTCTTCGTGTTCTTTTTTTTGGGTGTAATTCGTCTTCGTGTTTTGCTCGTGTAGTCTTGATGTAAGCAAAGTATTAATAATAATAAAAGCTTGGAACTTGTATAATTTTAGTTGTTTTAGATTTCGAAGAAAGTTGAATTGTTGTGATACAACTATAAGACTTTAGGTTGATGAAATGGGAAGATGAGATTTTTGTGTGACGGGTAAGGAGGTGAAAATTGAACAAAAAAAAAAAAAAAAAAAGAAGATGAATTTTAGGAATAGGATTTTATTCGGTAAATAAAAATTCGTCGCCTGAGAGATTCGAACTCTCGCGGGGAAACCCCATGTACTTAGCAGGCACACGCCTTAACCACTCGGCCAAAGCGACTTTTTGATCACACTTGAAACTGTATGTATAAATACTAAATACAATTATATCAAACGTAATGAGAAGATAACTTGCGATTACCTAATTTTGTAGAAAATTTGCGACTTGCCTAATGTTTGTTTGATATATCTTTCTCAGAATATTTAGAATTTTGGTTTCTATATCTGCTAGATTCATTGAATAGGAATTTAAATATCAGTTTGTATTTAATGTCACCAACTATAAGTCTATATCAATAATATGTGTCACAATCCGGATGCCAGTTTATAGGTGAAAAACCATTTAAAGAAGTTTAAGGAAAATCTTTGGAAAAAAAAAATCAATACCATTTAACGAATACCTTAAGAACTAATGAATGCTCATAAATTTCAAAATCTTTGAACAAAATGAATACCAAAACTTATGACAACGTTTCCAATATATTAATATAAGAATCTAAAGACAACCCTGTTTATCTAAAATTTTCTTCAACCACCAATTTTCCAATGTCGTACTCCTCTACTGAAAACCAATTGGAGCGGCGGAGTTACACATGTCATGAATGTGACATCATCGATCATTACGATTCTTTCGTCATCTTCCTCTTCTTCTCCCCAATGTCCTCAATGCAGTCTCGTTTCATCTTTTTCTTCTTCTACCCTTTTTGAAGTTAGTCTTGATGATAACGAGGAAATCTCGATTTCCCGATTCCATGGAATTGATTTCGACCGTTGAGATCTCATCTTCAATGTTGTGTTGCTCTTCCTCAGATGATACTACCTTACCATGCGCCATATGCAGAGAAGATTTCGTGGTTGGAGAATCTGCTCGTAGATTGCCATGCAACCATTTATACCATTGTGATTGTATCATCCCTTGGCTCACAAGTCACAACTCGTGCCCTCTCTGTCGATTCGAGCTACCGGTTGCAGCTAGTGGAGACGACAGTGGTTTGACCATGTGGTTCGATGTGTTGGCGCTAGAGGATGACTTGGAGGAGGATATGGGAGTGGTCACTCCCGATTTGTACCAAAGTTTAGACGGCTAAAATCGTAGGGTTTAATGGATTATACATTTTTGAACATTTTTAAATCTATATTGATTTACGTTGATTTTATACATTTCCAAAACTATATGGATTTACTTAGTTTTAAAATGAAATTTCATAGATCTATCTTCTTGAAAAAATAAATAGTTTTTCTTTTTATAATGAGTCTTCTATTGCATGACAAAAAAAACAAAAAAAGTTTAGAGTCTATTATTAGGTCCATTTAGCTAAAGTAGCCCAGATACATATATTAGTAGAGAACCAATCATTGTCAAAAAGAAAAAGAAGTAGAGGTTAGAGAACCAATAATTGTGTTAAGAAAGGCAAATTTTTTTAAATGTAATTATTTTCTCATTCAAATCAGAATTTTACTTATACATCACATAGGACATGTATATATTGAATGAAAACTAAATTAATGAACTCCACTTTCTCTAAATATTTAAATAGATGGATTATATGATTTCTAATTCATGGCCTATATACATATAGTTTGCATAGATTTGTTTTTCAACAGTTCGCATAGAACAAGTCTCCCAGTCCCCGTAGGATCAAATAATAATGACTACACAGATTTTTTCCCCCAAATTTTATGTTATTCTCCTAATTAAAAAAAAAGAAAGAAGCATACAGCTATTTATCTACACAACACAAATATCGAATCTCTGAGATTTATATAACCAAACGCGCCAATATCAAATAAGGTTTTTCTTTATAGGGGGATTTAAATAAGTTTTGACTGTTAAATCGATTGACGTTAGTATAAATAGAATAACTATCAATTTTAAAAACTAATATGACCTCTTTTTTTTTTAACATTACTAATATGACCTCTCCCTATAATCATAGGCTATATTGTTTACAATTCCGTGTGTAATTTGTATCTCGACATAATCCGAATTCCAATCCGACTCTCCATATGATCTAAATAGTTAAAAAACAAAAAAAAGAAGCACAACTTAAGTAAAGTCAACGGAAGTTAAATCCACCCTGTCGCTCTTGTTTGCTTCTTTGGCAAAACAAAAGTCAACTATTATTTTATGTGCTTGCAACTTGGTTTTTTTTTTCATTGTTGGTTTGTATGTCATTTTTTTTCTGTAAAAAAATAATTATTTCGTGCGTCTGCTTCTCTGTGCAAAACATTAAATATTTAAGTAATTAAAAAATAAACCAACGAGAAAATAGATTTTTGTTTTGTTTTTTAAGCACACCATGGCGTATATCTGCGTCGACACCTCAGACATGTGTAGATGAACGAGATCATGTATATGTGTATGTGTCTAGATACATATAGAGATGAGATTTAATTAGATGGACCCTACAAACTATTTACTCGCTCGGTCCCAATTTATAAAATGTTTTAGAGTATTTTTTTTGTTTTATTTTATTTAATGTTTTGCAAAGTTCTATGCAAAAATTAAATGTATTCAATATTTTGTGATCATTTATATTTTGTAGTATTTTTTATGATTTGTTGAATGTTTTAAATTAAAATTTTAAATAATATTTTTGTAAAAAAAAAGAATTCTTAATATGCGCGTTTTTAGCCAAAAAAAATCTTATAAAATGAAACAGAGGGGATAATTGGTTTGAAGCAGTCTCGTTAGAAGGTAAATGTTTTGGTTTCATCAAATCTGAATTCAAACTGAGGTCCCGTTATGCCAATTTTTTTTGGTTTTTGAGCGGCTCCTCACCGGATTCAAGTCGTATCTGTTTCGACTCCACCGGCCCCGGCAGCTGAGTTCATTATGCCTCTATTGAAGCTTCGTTATGCCAAATTTTGCAAGCCCAAATTTTTAACTTTCTAAGAGTATCTATTTCAAGAGAGGATATGATGAATCCAAGATCCTATCAGGCGTTGTTGGTTTTTCCATCGCCGTCTATTCTTCTTCGGTTCTAGGTAAAGTGTCGGTGAGATGAAAATTGATTGAATTGTGGTTTTTAATTTGTTAAGCTTTTGTTTGTCTCCGGTTTGGGGCTTGTCTCTTGGGGTTTTCTGTACTCACCAGTTTTGTTTCCGAAGAGATTTCGATCTTTGTCGGTTTGTGTTTTTCATCCGTATCTCATCATTGTATTCTACCATGTATTTCTCCAATGGTTTGAATAAAACTCAGTGTTAAAAAAAAAAAACTAAATAAGAGGAGATGAAAACTAATGATCTGAATCTAGTAGAATCTTCACGTTTATTACCTTTAATTTGTGTAGTCATAGATCTATATAAAAAATATGCATCATCAAACCAAAGCAAATTAACTAGTAAAAAGTAGGATTTGAATTAGGTCGGTTTTCGAGTGACAGTTTCCTGAGTCAGATTTTGACCCCACAAACTAAAGAATTCGATATTAAAATTGCATAAGATTTGAATTTCCATCTACTAATATTGTTATAAGTTATGACAAAGTTAAATCCTACGTACGGTGTCATTAACCAAAAGAATATAACCGGACTATACTCATTTGAACTCATGTAGAGACCCCCAATATCATAGGAGTTAGACAAGAATAACACTTGTATAAAAATATACATGTATATTAAAATAGAAACAGCATCATAATCAATTAGTTTTCTACAGAAAGGAAACCCAAATCCCAGAAATCAGAAAAAACAAACATGCCGACAATTAACACTTTTACACACCCCAAAAGAAAAAAGAAAAAAATCCAAATTGGTGACCAAAGATATATTCTTAGGGACTTAAATTATAAGACATTTTATAATACTATAGTTTAGATTTCTCGTCAGTTGGTTGATCACAATTTATAAACTTACTATTTTATTCCAGCTTTAGAAAATATAACTCAAATGTCTTTTTTTAATATAATAACTAAATGTTCTCATGTAAATAATAGTATGATATTTACACTGAAAATTTTATTTAAAACAAGTTGTTGTTGTGTGTCATGGATGGCAGGTCCGTCGCTGTTTCGTCCAACTCCTTCTTTATCATTTTGATATTCAAGTTTTTTGTTAATTTAATGTTTTTGACTAACCAACAATCCTGTACTTTTAAATTTATATAACTATCTATATATATATAATCAACCAACCGCCGCAGTATTATTCCACGACATACCAATTATTTCTGTTCAAACTACACATCTCACAAAAAAAAAAAGAGAGATCAAAGCTTCCATCAATCGTTTCTAGTTTTTCTTTTCTTTTGGAGTTCTATTTTGAATGGTGAGAGAATCAATGGAGATTACTCAATATCATCAAAGTTTTAATGAAGGTTCGACTTCTAGGGTTTCCATGAACAAGAACTCACAAGTTATATCCAAGATCAAGCCCAAGATTCGCATCATCCATATATTCGCACCGGAAGTCATCAAGACCGACGTCAAGAACTTCCGTGCACTCGTACAGAGTCTAACTGGAAAACCGGCGGCCGGAGAGGCCAAAACCGGCAAAAAGAGAGTCAGACCGAGAATTTCGGCGTCTCAAGAACCCGTTTGCGGAGATCATCAGCCGGTTAACAGACTTTCGGGTTTCATCGGTTTATTAGCAAACGGAGGAAACCACCAGGTTAAAGAGGAATGGGGATCCGGTGATCAGAGTACTTCGAACGCAAACACTTACTTTGATCTAGAAGGTTTGATTCAAGATGTCGGAGAAGATTACTTCTCTACGTTTCCCATGAGATCTTCTTCTTCTTCTTCTCAAGTTGAAGGTTTCATCTTTAACAACAACAACAACTTCGATACAAAGGGTCACAATTCGTCCTAATTAACCAGAGTTTAATTTCTAGGGCTTCTCTGATTCTGTAGTCGCATTGGTTTGGTGAGGTCTTCGTTTGAGCATAAAAGCAAACGAATGTTTTTTTGGGAACAAAGGCAGATAAGTTGTATATAGATATCTGAATTTTGAATTTGATGGGCATGATGAGAAACTGAAACTTCTGGTGGACTGACTTTGCCAAGGTTGAGAGTTGTAATGAAGAGTTTAATCTATGTGCAGCCCTTCAAGGAGAAGTGACTGTATCTAATTATCGTCGGATAAAAGCCCTAGTTGTTTTGATATGTAACTACATTGTTGTGCTACTATTGGATGTGTAATAATTCTTTGGTGTGTGTATGTGATTGATTATATTTTGGGCAAAAGTTTGTATGGTATTTAGAACAAAGATTGGCTAGTACTGTTTTTTTTTCTTATAACTTCGATTGATTAGTGTTCAATTGTTATAGATAATTGAATGTTAACATTAAACCGTGTCCGTGTAACGATGGTCGTTAATCGATTGAGAATGATGATGATCGCTTCTATATTTTTCTCTTACTCAAAATACAAACTGTTCGGTTTGCTTTCATCCTCCATTTTCTAACTGAACCATAGATCAAAACAGTCTTACATGAAAATTTTGGCAACATATTTAACCGTTAAACTTAAAAACAGTGTAATTATGTAATACGTATACATTCGTGTAATAGTTATATACATATTCATCTTAATTAGTTTTTAGAATCATAGGGAATTCTAACAGTTGGGTTTTAATAATCTGTAACCGTCCAAACAACAGCTCGGTTGTCTTTACATTCATCTACAAACTAGGATTCAACCCACACTAGTTATATAGCGCAAGATAATTTTTGTTTAAAAATTGTTTTGAAATTTATGAAAAAATTTTTTTATCTGAATTTTAAATATGTTTAACTAATGATTATAGAAAGAACTATCAACCCGGAATAACATGTCTACTTAACCCGTTTTGCAATAAACTAAAATATTATTCGGGCTAACTCGCAAAAACCCATAATCTTGAAAACATAACTCTAATATGCTCATTTTAATGACTATGATTTTTATGGTCGGTCCACAAACTCTTTAAAAAATCAATTTTCTCGTGTCTAACTCTTTATAAAATTAGTAAAATATTTTATAATAATTATAGTGAAAATATTTCAGGATTTCGAATATATTTTTGTTTTGAATGTATGAATTGATTATTATTTAATAATATCATAATAATTAAAAAACTAAATAGTAAATAATCTCTTAAATGAAAAATAAATACTTTCCATATTCTCATCGATAATTTTAAAAGACAGTTATATATTTTCATATTTCAATTATCTTTTCTTATTTGTAATGACATTTCATGTAATAACTTACAAAACAAAGTTCATTTTTAAAAATATATTCTTAAATAATATTTTATATATACCCTATATATATATATATGTTAAGAGGAGAAAAATGTGCTCCAAAATAAAATTGTAAAAAGAAGGTTAAAAAGTTGAGATATAGAATATCATGTTTGGCTGCATAAGATTGGATGAAAAAGACAATTTCAAACCTGACTTTTCTAGGTTTGGAAACGTTCGGGCTGCTTCAAAGCTCACCTATGACATAATTTTATAACCAAAAATAATAGTATGGAAGTTTTTAGCAATGTAATGCAAAGGAAATTGATCTGAACCGAGTATCACAGCACCGGTACACCGAAATTGTTTTTGAGATTTAAGTGTATGTTGACAAATCTCATCTACGCCAAATTACTTCGGTTTGGTTTCCTAAAAGGCCAAAACTGACCTCAAGGCATATTATTCCGGTTTATAGCAAGGATTCCGTGTCCCGGTTTAGTTTGGTTTGCCTTCTCAAAGTTCTCGAAGGTCAAAATTGGAATTTTCTATATAGTCCAGCTACTGAAATTTGCAGAGTACAACAGGTTCGTTTTGCTCACCTTTCGCCTTTTATATAGATCAATTTGTACATCACACGCAGCAATAATATTTCAACAATCGCCTTTTTCTCTTCTCGATCGCCGTCAAGCTCCCGATTCTCTGGTAAACTCTTCTCTTTTTCCTCGCGATTCTCATTCCTTTTTGGTCTTCCATAATTTTCGGAGAACTAGTCCGCGGTTTTCTTCTGGAATCTGAAAATCGCCGTAGAATTGGCTTCGTTGATCGAATCTTGAGTTTCGTTAGGTTATAGATTCGGGGATAAACCACTTTGTTCGTTTGTTGGTCTCTTTTTTTTTTTCATTTTCTGATTCGCTGAGTGTTGATTGCTTGAGTTTCCACGGATCGACTTTGTGTTGAAATTAATATTTGGTTTGGTGGATACTGTCACAGATTTTGAGTTTTGGAGAATGGTGTTTTTCCGCAGCGTATCGGCCTTTACTAGGCTGAGGTCTCGCGTAGTGAGTATTTTTCTTTATATCGCATTAAAATTTCGCTTGCAATTTCGTGTTTGTTTTCGTTTGGTTCTGATGCTAATCGGTTGGTGATCGGATCTATATAACCAGGGGCAACAATCTTCGCTCAGCAATTCGGTCAGATGGATTCAGATGCAGAGCTCTACCGAGCTGGTAATTATCTCCTTTGTTTGATGTTTGCGTATGCATCTGGTCTTGTAGTGTTTAGATTTTATGGTTGTCTCAAACTATATCCAAATGCTTAGTAACCTGAAATGGAAATATGGTTTCTTCATAGTGGGAGTCTGCTTGAGAGAATGACTATTATTTTTTCTGTCCTGAGATTGCTTTTGGACCTCCTGCTTGTGGGGTCTTTGTTCATTTTGTTTTAAATGGTGTCATTGCAGGACCTGAAGTCGCAGCTGCAAGAGTTGATTCCGGAACAGCAGGTAAGCTTTGACTCCGTTGATATGAAATGAATCTTTGTGATGCTGACATTTCTTTCACTGAATTTGTATATTATGGTTACGTTCGTTGAGATTGTTTCTAAGTTAAGGCAGGCCACTTGAAGTGAACCTCTTTTGCTTTTCTAGCTCCCTTTTCCTCATCCAAAATTTCCAATTTCAGGACCGTCTGAAGAAACTGAAGTCAGAACATGGGAAGGTCCAACTGGGAAACATCACTGTTGATATGGTAGAAACATGATGATTCACGTGTTTTTTTTTTATATAAGCCTTCCGTTGAATGAATTATTTTTATCCCCTTTAAAATAAAGGTAATTGGTGGGATGAGAGGGATGACTGGATTGCTCTGGGAAACCTCATTGCTTGACCCGGAAGAGGTATTGATAACTCTTTGTATATAGGTACAATGGCTTGGTAATATCCTACATATTGAAATATTAAAGGCTGTTCTTTCTTACTTCAGGGAATACGCTTTAGGGGCTTGTCGATTCCTGAGTGCCAGAAAGTTTTACCTGCTGCCCAATCTGGAGGAGAACCATTGCCCGAGGGTCTTTTGTGGCTTCTTTTAACTGGAAAGGTGTGCCTTTTTTATACATTTTTACAAGTTGGTCATGGGCATGTCCAGACGATTAGTTTTCCTCAATAAAATATCTTTTTCCACCCCTTTTTCGTACAGGTACCTAGCAAAGAGCAAGTTGAAGCACTGTCAAAAGACTTGGCGAACCGTGCTGCTGTGCCAGGTTTGGCTGTTCACCTTCTGGCTCTGGCTGTTTGCAAAAAGCAGTCTATTTGTTGTTCATCCAAACTTGTTAAACATTAATGTTTCAAAGAAAATGTTTAACAGAAGTGGTTTTCGTGTTTAACTTCTACTCATTCTTGACTTTGATTCAATTTTTATGCAGATTATGTGTACAATGCCATTGATTCCCTGCCTTCCACGGCTCATCCAATGACCCAATTTGCTAGCGGTGTGATGGCCCTCCAGGTGTGGATCTCTAAACTCCCATTGTTGTTTGCTTGTTCTTGTTGTGATATCTATTAAAACTTACTTTTTTGCTATAAGTGATTACTTTTCAGCGGAATGATAATTTTCTTTACCTGATATCTAGGTGCAAAGTGAGTTCCAAAAGGCATATGAGAATGGAATTCATAAGTCAAAGT
Source organism: Eutrema heterophyllum (assembly GCA_002933915.1). NCBI lineage: Eukaryota > Viridiplantae > Streptophyta > Magnoliopsida > Brassicales > Brassicaceae > Eutrema > Eutrema heterophyllum. The sequence continues at coordinate 449,607 of PKMM01030072.1, forward strand.
ATGCTTTTGGAGTTTCTGGTTTAGCTCTTGATAGCATTTAATATTAGCATGCATCATAACAAAGATATTTCCGTCCAGATTCTGGGAGCCAACATACGAGGATTCCCTCAACCTGATTGCTCGTGTTCCTGTTGTAGCTGCATATGTTTATCGGAGGTTAGTGCAGACTAGTCATTTTTGCTCTCTTTCTCATGTTTCTTGCAGCTTCAGTAACTTTGGCACTGATTGTGTATCCTTTATAGAAAAATTTGTCATCCTCATGCTGTTTTTTGGTTCGTATTTACCTTTCCACTAAATCATTGCAGGATGTATAAGAATGGCGATTCCATTCCCTCAGATAAATCTTTGGATTATGGTGCAAATTTTTCCCACATGTTGGGATTTGATGATGCTAAGATGAAAGAGCTCATGAGGCTTTACATCACTATCCACAGGTCTGTACTAACTTCTTCCTCCATACATGTCTCCTAACTAAATTTACTTGCCATTTTTGTTGTTATTTTCAAGACTTACAATTGTTAGCATGATAATTTCTATTTTCTACTTGTTTTTGGTTTTAGTGATCATGAAGGTGGAAATGTTAGTGCTCACACTGGCCACCTGGTATGTATGCTCATAGTTTCTCCATGTCAACTGTGCGTTTTATGGTATCTTGATACGACTGTTCCACATGCAGTTCTAAATTTCATATACTTTTGCTTAGGATTGACCTTCTGGACATTTCTGATGGTTCATCTTTTGCTAATAATACTTGCCTATTTAGGTCGGGAGTGCACTTTCAGATCCATATCTGTCATTTGCAGCTGCATTAAACGGTTTAGCTGGGCCACTCCATGGTTTGGCTAATCAGGTATTCTCTCTTGTCTATATCCTCAATAAATCTTATACTGCTCAACCTATGGCAGAGCTTCATGAGTTGTCTCTGTTGTATTTTTTCTAGGAAGGTTGTGGTGGTTTTATGGTACAACCATAAGTTAGAGGAACAGAATCTTAGTCTTTTTTTTTCTTTCTTTTTCTTTTTGTCTTGTTGCAACAGGAAGTTTTGCTTTGGATCAAATCAGTTGTCGAGGAATGTGGGGAAAACATATCGAAAGACCAGTTGAAAGAATATGTCTGGAAAACATTAAACAGTGGCAAGGTAAAAATTGAATTACTTCCAGCCAACATAATACTGAATTACTGATGGAAATTTACTCCAGATGGATCATGAGAAATTGAGTGAATATCTTGTCTGCTAGTTATAATAGGCTAATACTTAAATCATTGTGTGACGTGTGATTGGTAAAGGATAATGGACATCCTCCAAGGCTCCAAGTATTATTAACTAATTTGGGTTCTACTTATCCTAGTTTCTTCTTGTATATGTTTACACTACAAGTATAGTTTACCAAATAATTAACTGGCTACAGGTTGTTCCCGGATATGGACATGGTGTTCTTCGCAAAACTGATCCAAGATATGTATGCCAAAGAGAGTTTGCCTTGAAGCATTTACCTGATGACCCTCTTTTCCAGCTGGTACTTTGTTTTTTCGTTTTTTTTGTTATTTTTCTTTTGCGCTCTTATAAAACTCTAGCATTGTGCAGTGGCTAACAAAACCTTCATCTCCATAGGTCTCTAAGCTTTATGAAGTTGTGCCTCCTGTTCTCACCGAACTCGGAAAGGTAATATTTCTAATCTTTTCTTGTTTAACAGGGTGATCATTTTCTTGTAATGGATTTCATAGAAAGTATGACACGTAATCTAATCTCCCAATAAGTCAATGGATGCCTAATACGTCTCATGAAAATCTCAGTTTATATGTTTTCTGAATTCTGTGATGGCTTGTCACAGGTAAAGAACCCGTGGCCAAATGTTGATGCTCACAGTGGGGTGTTGCTCAACCACTATGGTCTAACCGAAGCAAGGTAAGAAGCAGACGTCTTGTTTAATTCGCCGTAGCATATCATTGAGCCTTTTACGCTGGTACTCAAATATAACATTGTGCGTTGTTACAGGTACTACACCGTGCTCTTTGGTGTCTCAAGGAGTCTTGGCATTTGCTCTCAGGTATATATATGATAATACGCCTTTTGTTTCTAAACACCACTTAAAATAGAATTCATATGCTCAGCTTGTCTCATTTGTGTTTGGCTCAGCTAATATGGGACCGAGCTCTTGGACTCGCACTTGAGAGGCCAAAGAGTGTTACCATGGACTGGCTGGATGCCTTCTGTAAGAAAGCTTCATCTGCTTAAGCCATCACCGTCTTCTCACTCTCGTGTTCAAACAAAGCCTTTCTCTTCCACACTGAATAGCCTTTTCACCTTTTTATTGACAGAAGAAACTTTGTTTATGTAGAAATTGTTCTTTCGAGATTTTATTTTCTGCCCCTGAGAAACACTTGCAGTGTGCTAATTTGCATTCGGGGAAACTCGTGATAATAAAATAAAGAGGAAATTTGTTTAATATTCCAAATTTTATATATCATGATTTTTTTTAAAAGTTTTTTATTAGGTTAAAAGACAATAATAGCATCATGAGAAAAGCAAAAGAAATTCAATTGAAAATGTAACCAAAAAAAGAGAACAAAAAGAACAAAAAAAAAGAGAAAAGCAAAGCAAATTCAATTGAAAATGCAACCAAAAAAAAAAATTCAATTGAACCCGGCACTGAACCAATCTGGTTGAACCGGTCGTCGTTTTGCGATTGGTATACAAAATGTAGCTTATGAACGACTTCAAGAATGGTGGCACACTTTGATGGCACATTGATAAATACTAAACCAAGAGCTCGATCTAGGAACATAATTCTATCTCTTCTGTGTCCAGTATCCGTCAATGATTCCACCTGTGAGTGGTATATGGCACCAAATTCAGTGCAGTTAATTGAAAACAAAAAAAAAAGTCATAATCAAGGCTCTCAAACGGTCTGCCTTCCGCTACTGGTTCTCTTTCTGAATCGGAAGAAGCCTTTTGTCCTTCGTTTTCTTGTCACTTCTTCAATTCGGAAATACAGGACAAGTGAAGGGAGAACGATAATGGCTACGACAACTTGTTGAACTCACTTGATCGTCAACGTCTAATCATACTCCGGAAAATATCTATTTCCTTGGCTCCGGTAATCACTGTTTCCTTGGTTGCAGCTGCTAATGTACATTTACCCTTTAACTTGGTGGAAATTGAATTTGTTTTGTGTGTATACCTGATCTTACTGTCTCTCGTGTTCAAAGAAATCCATTCTCTTCCCCCACTGAATAGCTTTTTATTACATTTCTATTAAGAGAAGAAACATTGTTCATAAAAAAATCTTCTTTCGAGATTTTCTTCTCTGCCCCTGAGAAACAGTTGCATTCCGCAAAACTCGTGATAGTAAATAAACAGTTATATTCAATTCGCATAAACCTCCATCATCAAATATCAATCATGAACTACAAAAACTTTTTTTTACATATCACACATTTGATTGAGAAAGTAACAAGACTGCAAAAGTTTTAAAAAACAATACTGAGATAATCAATAAGGAAATGGGTTTTGCAAGGAAGATTACTACAAGCTATTCTTGTTCTTGTCGGTGGTAGAATCCTTATTAAGAAGCTCATCATCATCATCAGCAAGAGAGGCTGTGAAGTTAAGTCTCTCCTCGGTGTTGGCAGTGATCACCGGCATCCAAACATCGGCAGTGCCGCTAAGAAGCGACTGAACTTGCGGATCAGAAGCTATAGCTGATGATATCATCTCATCCACATCGTCTAACTTGGCTGATAACTTATCCAATTCCTTAGCAATCTCCACCTGAAATCACACACACACACACACACACACAAACAAAAAACCTCAGATTTACGTTACAACAGAGTGTACCGGTAAAAAGAAAGAAAAAAGGAGTTTATGAACACGAGGGGACACACTTCATTGAGGTGTTGAGCAGACTTTGATGGCACTTTGGTGACTTCTAAACCAAGAGCTTCGATCTTAGAACGTAGCTCTACTTCTTCTGTATTCGTCAATGATTCCACCTGATAAAAAAAAAAAATTGTGTATATATAATGGATCAAGACAAAGAGTACCAAATCCAATGCAGTAACAATTCTATTCATTTAAGAATCAAACGGGTTGTTGTGTAAGAATCAAAAGCTCTTCCTTTTTTAAGATGGTTTTTATGACTCCGATTATCTATCTGAACATGGGGGAGAAAACCTAGAAACTAACCAGAAATTTGGGAGCGGGTGAAATTCGACGAACATAAAATCCGAAATTACAGAAGTTTCGGGGAAGAACAAAATGAATAACCCAACGAAATTTCCCAGATCAGAAGGAATTGCGGGAGAATTTAACAAATCGAAACCTGTTGTAGAAGACCCGAAAGAAGCTGGAAGAGCTGCTCGTCCGGTTTCCCCTCCGCCATCGACACTCTCTCTCTCTTCCCTTTTTTTTTGAATCTGATAATCAAAGATTCAAAATAATCAAACTACTGCTTCTGTTTATGATCGTAGGGTTTTACTCTTCTGATTAATTCGGTAGCTTCACACAAACATACAAAAAAAAAAAAATAGACGACGGGATCACGGAAGGGACGCGCGTGAATCCCACGCGAACAACCGTTAGTTTTTAGATCTCTGACTCTGACGTGGGTTTTGACTTTTGATATTTTCGCATTTTTATGATGTCAAAAAAAAAAAAACTTGATGGTGATGAGACAAAAAAAACTTTTAAAATTAGTTTTTGGATTATACAAAGAGAATGTATTTTGTTTGTGCAAGTCAATATGCTGATCGTCTACCAACTCAACTCCCACGAATATGAATGATATGATTATCCCACACCCTACTCAACAACCCCCTTGCTTACTTACGTATTAAACTAATTTTAGTTTTGACTTTAAATTTACAAAGCTTTCCTAATAATTTGAGACGGTGATGCATAATAACAGTATATTGATTTGAACAAAATAAAGTAACAAAGTTTTATAATTCTTTTATTTCAATTTTTCAAAGGGAAATAACATGAACGCTTTTGCAACAAATCAATGAAAAACAGGAAACAATCAACGAGTTACAGAGCCTCAAGAATCCAAGAGAGCTCGACAGAAATATGGAAGAGATGGGTCTCATGATCAACAAGTTTTAACATTTTTAGATCAACTTGAGACACGCCTTTCTCGCTTTTTTGGCAATCTTAGCTCTCTGCATCTCCAAATGTAACTCAATCTGCATTTTCTCCATCTCCCTTTGAGCTTCCAACATTGCAGCTAACTCCGAGTTCGCCGAGCCCCTTCCTCCTTTATTCCCACCATTACTTGCACTTCCTCCTCCTCCTCCTCCTCCTCCTCCTCCTCTCTTTGGCTCTTCCTCTTCCTCTACCGCGCAAGAATGTAGATGTGTGCCATAATCACATTCCTTGCAGTAATAAGACCAGAGATGATCCGGTACAGTCTCTTGACAAACATCGCAGTGAAAGATCAAACCGTTCTGGTAAGGAGAACAGTAGAGTAATGTTAGCGGATGCGCATGTTCTTCACGCTCCACGGACTCAGGCATAGAAACACATCCAACATGTAAATCATACTGGCAGATAGAGCAGTTGTAAACGAACCCCGATCCATACTCACCACAGGCTTTGCACCCGTAAGTTGACGACTCGTATGGTGGGGAATAAAGCAGGGTCAAAGGGTGATCCGGGTGAGCCTTGTGACGAGTCTCACGTGGAAGCTCGAAACATGACTTGTGCAAGAAGTAATCGCACTCTGACTTTGTGCATTTGAAAGCGGCACCTATTAGGTCTAGGTCGCAGCCAGAGCAGATGATCCCTTCTTCCACTTGGGCTTTGTGACCGCGCAACGGATGGCTGTGGCTCGGATGTCTCACCGATGGTTTTTTTGAAGCCATTATAGCTAAAACCTTTTTTTTATTTGTGTTTGAGGTTATCTTTATTGCTCTTGTGATTCTTATCAACCTAAGGGGCTTCAAAGTATTTATAGTGAAAATAGTAAGACGACTTGTGATTATGAGTCTTCTCTAGGGTGGATTAGTGATGTGTTTTGGTTTGACTACTTTACCAACTTGTGCTTATATATTAACTATATTGGGACAATAAAGTCACTACGCGCTAATATGATTAATTATACGATATATATAAGATTGATTCTCATTTGGGATTCAAAGTCAAGACTTAAGAGATGGGACTATTTTTCTTGAATCCATCCACCACGGGACTAGTTTTATTGTACATATATAATTGATTAAATAGCCAATTGTAATTAAAGATTATAAAATATTCAATTATCAAGCTGGAAATGTATACAACATATGAGTTGACATAGTTACTTTGAGCCATTGACCCACCCACCTACCCCCCAAAAAGATGAGCTGACTTAAAGATGTCAGGTCAATTAACTACGCTGGGTCTCTAATGCATATAGTTTCTAAATCATCTGAATATAAGACGGTCCGAAGTTATACAACGGCTAAAGCACACTAATAAAATGATGTCTTTTACCATAAATGGTCCGAAGTTATATGACGACTAAAGCACACTAATAAAATAATCTTTTACCACAAATAATCACCGCTACATCAGAAAAATTTATCTAAATTTAATATCTCTAAAATTTTAATAAAATTTGGCGTCTAAAGCCCCGGCCAGTCTTGATAAGAAACTTTGACTTTGGGAAAAGAAAGTAGAAATTATGATTTTACGTGGAAACCATCGATGCCAGTGACTATACTTAGTCATCTCTACTTTTCTAGTAAAATCCTAGCTTAAAAACCCTAAAATTTATATTGTACATATATGAGAATTGATGCTTGTCGTGTGATTGGTTTTGTTACGTTTAGCCTTCGATTTGGTGAGAAAAATTGAGGTGGTGAAATGCTATTCTGCTTGAACCACGAATGTTACATGAGGATGCCTAATTAAGGATTTATCGATACAACTAATGCTGATAACTTGAAATCTTCTTTATTCATTAATTATTAGATAAAACATAAAAGATAACAAAAACTATATGAAATGTAAACATCAATGAAAACAGAAAATCTAGACAAAAAATATGATAATATTTTATTTACGTTTATGTACTTTTAATTATTATCTTTGTACTTTTAATTATTATTTTTGTACTTTTAATTAATTGTGTTTGATAAATTTTAGTTTTGCGATTTTGTTAATTTTGGCGCGCAAATTCTGATCCTGTTATTCTGAACCAGAATCACTATTCTGGAAGAAAATCATGAATATTCCACTATTGCACCGCAAATTTATACTCCTAGTTTTAAATGATGTTTTTAAGAAAATATTTGCGAGACACAAGTTAAGTTTAAAGCTGTAACAATTAATTCAACTAAAAGACACGTAAAAGAAGAGTAAGGTGAACGAGTTTTTGAGTTTATCTCCCATATCTAGAGCAATCTTGATCATGTTTCGAGAGCTAAGGATGAGTTCATATTTTAGATCATCTTAACAAAAACAAAAAAAAAGTTCTTTCTCATATTTTTCGAGAGCTTGGGATGAATTCATATTTTCGATCATCTTGATCATGTTCTTTCGCATCTTTTTCTCATACTTAGCTCTTTACATCTCCATATCTACAGCAATCTGCATTTTCTCCATCTCTCTTTGAGCCTTTAACATCGCAGCTAACTCTGAATTCGCCGAGCTCCTTCCTCCTTTCACTCCATTTCCACCACTTCCTCCTTCTCCTCTTTTTCCTCCTTTCTTTGGCTCTTCCTCTTCGTCTGCGACGCATGAATGTAAATGTGTACCATAGTCACATTTCTGGCAATAGTAAAAAACCACAGATTATCTAGTATAGTTTCCTGACAAACATCGCAGGTAAAGAATTGACCCTTCTTGCAAGAACTATAGAGCAAAGTGAGTGGGTGCGCGTGCTCATCATGCCTCATGGTCTCAGGCATAGACACACATCCGACATGAACATCGCACTGGCAGATAGAACAGTTGTAAGCGTATTCATTTAAAAAAAAAAAATACAATTCTTGTATCTTATATTAGTTTCTCTTTTTGTATCTTCAAACGACATCCCTCCAAAGGAGGAAGCAAAAGAGAAATAAAATACTATTCAGAAGAAAAAAAATGTTCTTGATTTGTGTTTGAGGCTTCTTTTACTTATTTTTGTGGTTCTAAGCTTAAGGGTTTCCGAAGTATTTATAGTGAAAATAGAAGAAGACTTGTGATTGCGAGTCGATTTTTAGGGTGGAATAGTTATGTATTTTGGCCTGGCTATTAACCAAGTTGTAGCTCTATTGGGACAATATTGTCACGCTCTATGAAAATATATGGACATGGTTCATATTGGGGATTTAAACTCAAATAACGATTCCAAGTATTTAATTAATTATCTACCGAGTTAGTCTTAAATTCATTAACGTTGACTATAGCGAATGACGCTGAATAAATCACGCTGGGTCTCGTCTGCAAGTCATCTGAATAGACATGAAATATCCTATATTAAAGGATAGGATCGAGAGAAAATTTGAAAATAAATTCAAAGACCAAATAATGAGGGAATTTATGAATATGTATCTACTCATTGATTATCTTACTATGTTTTTTTTGTTTTTGTCGAAAATCATGATGCGAAGAGATTTTTAATATAGTTTCTTCACAATCTTTGCATGCGGACATTTGTGCAATTGCCATTTGCCAGGGAGGTTTAGAAGTTGTTCTATTTCCTAGTACAGTGTGCTGTAAAAAAGTACAAGAGTGTCGTGATATATCTCCATGCTCTACGGTATTTAGGAACAAAACTCGGATCCATACTACACGATTATTCATAGAATTAACATAAAAATAAAGCTTGCAATAATTCAACGAAAAGAGAAGATACAAACAAGTAAAAGGTGAACGATTTATCAAAAAAAAAAAAAAAAAAAGGTGAACGAGTTTTGGAGTTTCAAGATTCCGAGAGCTATATAGACGAGTTCATATTTTAGATCATGTTGAGCATATGCTTTCTCGACTTTTTATCAATCTTAGCTCTTTGCATCTCCAAATCTAGAGCAATCTGCATCTTCTCCATCTCCCTTTGAGCCTTTAACATCGCAGCTAACTCTGAATTCGCCGAGCTCCTTTCTCCTTTCACCCCATAATTTCCACCACTTCCTTCACCTTTTCCCCTTCTCTTGGGCTCTTCCTCTTCGTCAGCGACGCATGAATGTAAATGTGTACCGTAGTCACATTTCTGACAATAGTACAACCACAGATTATCCGGTATAGTTTCCTGACAAACATCGCAGGTGAAGATTAGACCCTTTTCGCAAGGAGAGCTGTAGAGCAAAGTGAGCCGGTGCGTGTGCTCGTCGTGCTTCATGGTCTCAGGCATAGACACACATCCGACATGAACATCGTACTGGCAGATAGAACAGTTGTAACTGAACCCGGATCCGTACTCACCGCAGGCATCACACGTGTAAGAGGACTGATCATACTGTGGGGAATAGAGCAGGGTCAAAGGGTGGTTCGGGTGAGACTTGTGACGAATCTCACGCGGAAGCTCGAAACATGACTTGTGCAAGAAGTAATCGCACTCTGACTTTGTGCACTTGAAAGCTGCACCGATTAGGTCTAGGTCGCAACCAGAGCAGATAATCTCGTCTTCAACTTGCGCTTTGTAACTTCGTAATGGATGGTTGTGGCTCGGGTGTCTCACTGAAGGGCGGGTAGCTGGTTTTCTTGAAGCCATTTTTGGATTTGTATTTGAGGTTTTTGTTATTGTTTTTGTGGTTCAAAGCTTATGGGTTTCATAGTATTTATAGTAGAAATAGAAGAAAGACTAGTGAATTTTTATTTTATTTTTAACGTCAAGAAGACTTGTGATTATAAGTCGACTACATATTTAGGTGGAATAGTTATGTGTTTTGCTTTGACTATTTACCAAGTTGTAGCTTGTATTTAACTATATTGGAACAATAATGTCACGCTCTATGAATATATGGACATCGTTCACATTCTGGACTTATACTCAAGAGGTGGACAATTGCAAATAACGATTCTAAGTATCGAATTATCATTACTGAGTTGGGCAAGAAATTCAATAACGTTGACATAGTGAATGATGTGAAGGTCAACTATTCACTCTGGGTCTCTAAGCCCCATCGTGTGAAAGTCATCTAATTATAAATATCCTATTTTAAAGGATGTTCCGCCAAGGAGAGAACATTATCACCTACTTCCTTCGTAAAGGAGAAATTCTTAATATCAATGACGGTATTTTCCGTCCTATCTAAAACCCGATCTTTTGGGTGTATCAACGTTAGTATCAAATCCGACTATCAAGTGCTCATTCGAGCAGCCATAGCAGGGATTCGTCCAAAGGAACTCCATGGATTCTTTCACGTCTTCGAGCATGTCTCAACCTTGCAACAATCTATATCTTTATTTCCTGTGTATTTCAATCTTTTAACTGCAATGTTGTAATCGGCTAAAGCCTATTGGGCTGTTTAATGAATTTGTTGTCCAAAAAAAAAAAGATGTGATTATATATGTATATAATATGACTTGTAGCTTTACAAGAAAATAAAGTTTAGAAAGTAATATTGCTTTAGACTGAAGTCGATATATATATATATATATATATATATATATGATCATATACATGGAGCCATATATATATATATATATATCAGTCTTTTGATTTCATATTAAAGGACGTGAGGAGTAAAGTGATAATTAGTACTTATAAAATATATATCTATACTATAAAACAGAATCACTTATAAAATATGTTCCCAAATACCTTTTATTTTTTTTTAAAAAAATTGAACGGTTGTCAAACATTTATTAAATCTATATAATTTAAAATTTACTAATCATGAAATTTTTCATTAAAATTTCAGTCAAACCATTTTCGTTAGTGTTTGCTCAATATAAATTCATAAAAAAATAATGTATAAAAATTATTGTCCCGCACACAACGCAAATTATAATCTAGATTTTGCATAGCACAAATTAGAAATATGATATAAACATCAAAACATATATTGCACAATAATTCAACAAAATAGTATTTTCTCAATAACACTTAAATTATTTATTATTTCTAATTTAATCTTTTGTATATTTCAAAATTTAATTTACAAAAATCTTTATCTCCAATGCGTGGTTTAAAATCTAGTAACATATTGCAAAATATTGTTTAGATTCTCAAATTAGTTAAAATACATAATCCAATAAATCCTCCTAAACTCTCCTTGATGATTTGGGCTTTTGTCTTATATGGTTTCAAGGCTGAAATCTTTTAAAATTTATTTGCAATATCCCATTATGTCATATCATATGATGGTAGTAAATGACATAGATGATTCATGTACAATTAAGATTTCGACCAGGACCCCCAAAATAAAAGAAAGTTCCCCAATGAACATCAGTAGCACTTTCTATATTGTAACAATATTTTTCGGTCATATGAGGAAAAGGTCCTACAGGTGGTTTCATAATTTCACCCTCATCAACTATCTCAATATTTTTGAAATAACTAGCCGTTTGATATCCTTCTTCTGCAAAATGTCCACTCCCCATTTTTGTTGTTGTATGTTGTAAGCCATCCTTATAATCTATTATTTCTCCTCCCCAGTGCACACTGGTCGCGCAATTCTTTAGATCTTTGAACAAGGAGGAAGGCCAATACCCAAGAAATATATGGTCATGAAGTTTCAACCACCAATGTCCTGAACGGGTGTCCTATAATAGTAATTCAAATTATGGATTCCTAGTTTAATATACCATAAGAGAATACTTGTTAAAGTTTTATGATGAAAGTTATCTTGAATTATTAACCTTCCATATAGATGTGGGAATATGATATTGTTCACCATCAACGCTGGAAATAGGACTAACGGCTGCACCTATGGCAAAATCGTTGTTGACAGGAACAAAGCCTGTGCACTTAAGATTGTAGCAGCCTGTCTCCTTGTACCCATCAGCCTTTTGATGTTACCATTCAACAAAAAGAAAATTTGACATTATAAGTAAATATTTTGACAAAACAATGGCAAACAAAAAAATTCAAAACAATACTATAAAAAATATCTCACAGTCCAGTAAACAAAGAATCTTGGGTTGTCATCACCATAAAAATTCTGGTACACCTAATTAATAATAATGGAAAACATAACAAAAAGGAAGATCATACTATATGTATATATATATATATAAGATTATGCAGTTATAAGAACAAATTAAGAACCTGCCAACCAGCCTCGATGGTGTTTACTTCAGAAATAATGCCAGCCGAAAGCCATATTTGAGCTAGGCTAAATTCTTTTGGTGTTTGTACATAAGGCTTCCATAAGCTTATAGTTGCCTTGGCTCCATGAAACCTTCCTACTGAGACCAATACAGAGTGCTATATATACATACACATGTATATATAAGAAATACAAAACGATATACACATATGAGTAAGGTAAAAATGACGACTTTTTAAGTGATTAAATGATGACATATATGTACTTCATGTGTGTAATTGCTACTAGGTGTATTGGCTGGTTTAGGTTGAGGAAAGCTGTTGGGATTCTTTTTTCCGTAAGTTTCGATTGATTTTGCTCGTAAAATATCTTCTCTTCTCGTTCTAATGATCGGAATACTGTTTTTAGGACATCTTCCGTTGGTTCTCCAAAGTTGAGTCACCATATTTAAAATTTTCCGGGTGTTTGACGATTCATTGTTCCGATTTTTTGGGAAAGAACTTGGTCTTAGCTTCAGCACAACAATGTTAGAACAAAATAGCAAATCAAACACAAAAATTATCAAATGATGGTTTTTATTGTAAAAAGCTATGGACCAAAATTTTAGAACTTTATGTTATAAAAATATATTAATAATAATAATAACGGTAACAAAAAAAAATAAAAAAGCTTTCCCAACCTGAATCGTATGGTTTTTAAATAAGGGATGATCATAAATTGGATGATTTTTCATATGAATACAGTCTATGATATCTCCGTCTGGACTCTACACAAAGTTTACCCAACAAACACATTTAGGAATTCAAAACTAGCAAAAATGAAAAAAAAAAGTAGTTAGTTGTAATTCTAGTGTAAATTCATAAATTTAATTGACCTTGATGGATTTAAGAGCAGGTTTGTTGAGTTTTTTCAAAAGCCGATCTATTTCAGCATCATGAGTATTGGATAAATCGCTTCGAGTTACTATTGCCGCTATGATTAAAATGCTGAGCACAAAACTTGCCATCATCCGACCTAATTGAAGTGCTTCACGTTCTTTGGGTTAAAAATTTATGGAGTTAAATGCTGTATATATATATAAGAAAGATCATGCAAAAGAAAAATTAACTAATCTACGCAATAAAGTTTCAATATTTTAATTTTTCTTCATTAATAAAAACAAAGACTCTTAAGTAAAAGCGAAACAAATCTAATTAAAGTGCAAATTGTTCTTTTAAATAGATTATTTCCTTTTGGACATATACAAATATAATTAATGCAGTCATATAGATTCGTACAGATGTTAACAATTACAAAATATGCAAAATTGTGTTGACTTTTGATAAATATATACAATCTTAAGAGAAAAATGACAAGGCTGTTTGGAAAAATCTTCACAAAATTAATTGTAAAGTTTCAATATTTTAATTTTTCTTCATTAATAAAAACAAAGACTCTTAAGTAAAAGCGAAACAAATCTAATTAAAGTGCAAATTGTTCTTTTGAATAGATTATTTCCTTTTGGACATATACAAATTTATTAATGCAGTCATATAGATTCGTACAGATGTTAACAATTACAAAATATGCAAAATTGTGTTGACTTTTGATAAATAAATACAATCTTAAGAGAAAAATGACAAGGCTGTTTGGAAAAACCTTCACAATATTAATTGTAATTACATAGACAGGAATCTGTTGAAAATAAAGTGAAACTAATTCAGTGAGAAACGTTGATTTTTTTTTTTTTAATTTTCCTAGAAAATAGTAGTTTTTAGATTTTCAATTCGACAAACAAATTACCAAAAGAAGACCGTGAGAAAGAATAACTAAATATAATTAATGAAAAATTACATAGACAAATAAGAATCTGTTGAAAGTAAAGTGAAACAGCTGTCAAAAAAAAAAAGTGAAATTAATCCAGTGAGAAACGTTGATGAGATGATATATTTAATTTTGCTGCATTTCGTTGAATACCTAGAAAATAGTGGTTTTTAGATTGTCAATTCGACAAACAAATTACCAAAAAATAAAGAAGACTGTGAGAAAGAAAAATTAAATATAATTAATGAAAAAAATGAAAACAGAGAGCTTTGTACACCTAAAGCATAAACAACTTAATTATTTATATGGAAAACCTGGAAAAAAATTGAAAACCGAACCAATTAAAATATACTTACCATTATAATTTATTAGTTAAACAGAATCCCTAAAGATATATATATATATATATATATATATATATATATATA
>PKMM01030072.1:464606-482654 GCA_002933915.1 Eutrema heterophyllum
TTTAAATTGAACATGTTGTCAAACATGTATAAAATTTGTTACCAAATATTTAAACATTTTTGAATCAATAATACTTAAATTATTTCTTATTTCTCATTTCACATTTTATATATTACAAATTTTAATTTACAAAAAAATTTTATCCCGCGGACGCACGAGTTAGAATCTATACTATTAAAATATGAACACTTAGTAGCCAAACATGTTTTATTAAGTATATTTCTATACTTTCGTTATATTATTAAACTTGTTATCAAACATCAATTATTTTGTAGAAAAAATCAGAAAATAGAAAAGCTCATAAAAATATTAATCCATACTAGATTTTAGAGAATTTAAGTTTCAAATATCAAACGAGATTTTTTAAATTCCGTTAGATTTTCTGATTTTAACTTAAATCACAATAATATCAAAATCGGTTGGCAAATTAAAAAACTTAATTAAAAAATTTTGGTTTAACAAAATTAATGTGATAAAAATTTAACCGCCCTCATAAAAAAAATTATTAATGTGCGGGGTAGAATCTAGTTCTTCCTTTAAATAATGCCAGAGACGTGTAATGTTGATTGCGATAGTTATTCTCCATAAATGTTAGTTTGACGTTTGGTTCTTTGATCTTATCTTCCGATTTATACAAAAATATGTTTTGTTAATTATGAGTATCCAATGTTTATACAGTATGTTAATACTTAAATTATGTTAATTAATCTTATTAAATGGAAAATGCAGAAGATAATTAGCATTGGAGAGATTGACCTGATTAAACCCCATTCTATGTACATATGTTTTTAAATCAGTTGTTAATTAAAATCTCCGTTTCTACAAGTTATCTTTGTCTTAGAATAATAAAAACCAAAACGCGTCTAACTTTGCATCCCAAATGTCAAAGGTATTCCATATATATAATGAAACATTATTACTTAGCAATACCACATGATACAACAACTTGGTTGATTAATAATCAACGAAACCGCATAATTATTAAACCTGAAATAAAAATCCCAAGTCTTCTGCAGTTTTTGGCATATATATACACACACACATATATATATATATATAGCTCTAAATCCTTCTCCCACAAAACAACCAAAACCAAACACAAATCAAGAACATTCTATATGGCTTCAAGAAAACCAAAGGCCAAACCGGTTAATCGCCAATCTGTGAGGCACCAGAGTCACAGCCATCCATTGCGTGTCTTTAAAGCTAAAGAAGAGGATGAGACTGTATGCTCTGGATGCGAGCTCGAGCTTATCGGGCAAGGTTTCAAGTGTACAAAGTCGGAATGCGATTACCTATTGCACAAATCATGTTTCGACCTTCCTGGAGAGACCCATCACAAGTCTCACCAGGACCACCCTTTGACCTTGCTTCATTCCCCACCAAATGACCAATCCGTCTACACGTGCAACGCGTGTGACCAATACGGATCTGGATTCGTTTACCATTGCTCTAACTGCAAGTACAATCTTCATGTGGGATGTGCGTCTATCCCTGAAGCCATAGAGCGTGAAGATCATGAACATCCACTCATTCTTCTTTATTGCACACCTTTTAAAGGTCGTGAAGACACGATCTTCACTTGTAGCACTTGTGAAGAAACTATTTCAGAAGATCTATGGGTGTATTACTGCAAGGATTGTGACTATGGAACACATGTAAATTCATGTGCGGCATACGAAGATCAAGAATCAAATGAAAAGGAAGAAGAAGAGGAAGAAGACGAAGGAGAAGCGAGTTCTCCAGCTTCTAGGATAAAGTCGTTGATGAAGGCTCAAGACGAGATGGCGGCTATGCAGCTAGAGGCACGTATTATGAATGATGCGAGGAATGCTGCGCTTGATCTTTGGGATCAACCAAAGCGGAGATACTATTGGTGATCAAGAGGGAGGAATATATTTATGAAGATGTGTGATTGTTTTTTTCTTTGGGAAATTTGTTTCCGGAATAAAACCAATAGATAGAACTCTTTCTTTCTTGTTTGGTTCTTGTTTATTTATGTGGATTTGTTGTAAATTTTGGTGTATGTTGATTAAGTCGCAATATGAAACTTTTTTTTGTTTAAAGCTGGTTTCATTTATATTCGCCGAACCAGTTACAGATTTTGAATATTTATTCTTACATTATATTCTCCCAACCAATTACACTTCAAATCAAACATATTGAAACAAGGGTAGGTCAGAAAGTAGAAAAGTTTAAGAACTATAAGTACTAAATCATATCTGTAAAAGATTTGTGGTTTCTATTTTCGGCTAAATAATTTGAGTTTGGTTTTGATTATTATTCACCAAGTTGTAGCTTAATATATCGAAGACGATTGACATTAGGGCTGGGAAATTAGGACACGAAACTATGAGTAGTGACAAAACACTAGTCTTCATCAATAATTGAGCTTCCCCATATAATCCAAGGGGGCAACGACTTGATGAAACAGTCAGACCGTTGGCTTTCGAAGTCGTCGACTGAAAGGTAAGTCGGTAACTAATGACTACCACAATGGTAACTAATAACATCACACGGTAAGTCGGTAACTAATGACTACCACAAAACAAAGCCATTTCTTTGTTTTCATACATGTTTATGTTGAAAAGTTAACTTGATTTTGGAACAAGTTTAATAATTAGTTATTGGATAATGATCCAATTATCATTTCTCACGGAACCTCTATATGTTTGGGATGGATAATTTTGCATGTCCATCACCTCTATGTATGTTTTTTTTCTTTGAACATTACCTCTATGTATCTTTGACAGGGATATTTTTCTTAAAGATTTTTTTAATTTTTTAAAAAGTCTATTCTTAAAATTCCAGCAGAATACAAATAAAACGAACCTTCATATCAGCCAATTGAGTTTGATCATACAATCTAATCGTTGACTTTTTCGATAGGATTGCAAAAACGTCGTCGACTGGAAAATGTTGGATCGACATCTCAATGATTTTCAAGATCACCACCATTCTTCATATATGTAAATGTTTCATTAAACCAATGTAAGATCAATCAGTTTATTAATCTTTTACTTCGCATAACAATTAAAGATAAAATTACATTAAAAAAAAAAAAACTTGCAATAATTCACACGAACAAACGACATTCCCAANAAAAAAAATAGTCGGGTTTCATTTTACCTTCAATCGCCTGGAGTCGCCGGTGGGAAAGAGGAAGAGTCGCCGGTGGGAGGAGGAGGAGGAGCCGCCGGTCGCCAGAGAGATAGGAGGAAGCTTGCCAGTGAAGACATCGAAGGAGAGGTGGATCGGAGGAGGATGCTCGGTGCGAGGGAGGAGGAGGATGAGTCGCCGGAGGAGGGCGCGAGGGAGGAGGAGGAGTCGTCGAATGGACTGGAAGAAGAATCGCGAGGGAAGAAAGTTGGGATTTTCAGATCTGATTGTGGGGAAGAAGAAGTGTGACTTTGTGGTAAAAAAGTAAATTTTGCAATGGATTTGCGAGAGATCCATCGCAAATCAATCGCAAATTGGGTGGGCCAATTATATTTCGCGGTGAATTTGGGCTAAAGTTTCGTGGAAATTTTCAATTTTCCGACCAAAAATACAAAAAAAAACATTTCCCAATGGAATTCTGACGGTTCCCTCGCTATTCCCTCACAAATTTAGTGATGGATCTGCGATGAATCCCTTGCAAATCCTTTGCAATCCAGATTTGCAAGGAATTTGCAAGGGAGCCGTCGCAAATCCATCGCAAATTTGATAAATTGTTTACAAAAATATTTAGGGTTTAGGGTTACATATAACAAATTATCGGAGTTCATTACGCTTATCAGAGCCTCGGCCATCATCAATCTTTGCGAAATTAACCGATTTTGTTACTACGACCGATTCATCTAAGAAGTCTCATACTTCTCTATTAATTAGCATAAACAACATATAAGGATATCTTACGTTCATTTTAGTAGGACGGAGACTTCTCCAAATCTTTGGTGGGGCGTCGCTACATCATCAACTAACTTTAGAAATACGGCATCTTGGATTCACTTTTATTCCCGATAACCACGTGTCACGTCTTTTCCGATCTCGAATATAAGGAATGTAATATTGCGAGGGACTTGCAAGTGACTTGCTAGGGATCCATCGCAAATCCCTAGCAAATTTGCGATGGAAATGAGAGGACTCCCTCGCAAATCCCTTTTCAGATTTGCAAGGGATTTGCGATGGAGCCATCGCAAATCCATCTCAAATAGTTGATAAATTGTTTAAAAAAATATTTAGGGTTTAGGGTTACATATAACAAATTACAATTATTTGAGATGGATTTCTGACATATATGAGTGTTCTCTACGATCATATGTGTCTTCTCCGTTATTGGTCTCCTCGAACTTGTCAGATCCGGCTGCAACTTCACTCGAATCATCAACGATGTCTTCTACTTCTCTGTTTTGTGGATCGATATGTATGATATCTTCTGTTGATTCGATTGCGATGGAGACTTCTCCAGCTCTTTCATTTTGCATAGCCACATCATCAATTAACCCAATTATACAGCCTTTTTGGTTCACTTTTATCACAGATAACCACGTCTCACGTCTTTGCTTAATCTGAGGATATGGAATGAAACACACTTGTTCTGCTTGAAATGCTAGGATGAAGGGTTCGAACTTGGAAAAATGTATGTTTGCATTGACATCGATCACCCCTAAGTTGTTGTGTGGACTCCTCGACCGACCATTGGATCGTACTAATCACATTTGAATAAAATGCATTTCAAACCGATAATTCAGAAGATCGTCTGGCCACGGGAAGGTAGACGGTCGTTACTCGCTGGAGATCTGTTCGTGACGCTTAAAGATGGGGTCGGAGTGATCGACGATATAGCTTTCATGGACAATTCAAGCTGGTTGAGGAGCAAAAAATTCCGATTAGGGGCGACAGAGATGGAAGGAGGAGTTATAGAGGCGAGAACTGAAGCTTTCGTGTGTAAAGACCATCAAGGTAAAAGACCAATGAAGCACAAGTTCCTATCTCAGTTTATCGCTGGTGTTTACTTACAGGTTTTGTTTAAGAGATCGTTTTGGCGTGCAGTGCAAGTCAAGTTATTCAGTAGGGTTTTCCCGGGTTAGGGTGTCTCACACAAGTTCCTATCTCAATTTAGCTGGTGTTTACTTGGAAATCATTCATCTGTGCTTTTTGATACTGCAGGGACGGGGAAGCATCACTTTCCATATCCCGGTAGTGAAGTTTGGAGGCTAAACGGAATCTCCAGATATGGCCTTGAAGCATCGCATTTGGCGGACGAAGGGATCCATACCGTCAAGGACTTTCGCCGTTGTATTGCTATGAATCCGGATGCGTTACGCCGGGTAAAACTATGACTGGTTTCTTCAACCATACTATACTTTACATGTAAGTAACGATATAAGTCTATTTTCTTGTGATACGATTACAGATACTAGGAAGATGGGTGAGCGAGAAATTCTTGGACACATTTGTATCCCACGCTATGCGTTGCGTTTTGGACGAGGCAGAGTATTACATCTTCCACGCGCAAGCTGAGGGAGCCTATCTTCTCTTCAACTCTGTTTATGAGTTGGTGAAAGTGTCATTAGATGGAGGCACGTCATTAAACTCGGATCAGCTTACTTTCAACCAAAAGGTCCGCAAATTACTTATGCTCCTTGGCATTTGTAGCCTGGATTCGGGAGGGAGTAGTTGCTCAAAGGAAACACTGTTATTTGCTCGCGTTTTCAGGCACTTGTTGAAGACCTGAAGCGTGAAGCTTACAACAACATAAACGATTTCGTTGCAGTGGATAGATGGACGTTCCTGGATCCTTCTCCAGAGCCCTTAATATCGTGTTCGCAAGACGCTAGTGAATCCTTCTTTGATGTCGCTTTCAGGTACATAAGAGGAGACACATGCAGCGATTTTCATTTCCCATCTTCGTGCTGCCCTCTGCCGGAGAGGGATTTGTGTCTATGATGAAAACTTTGATCAAGTTTCCACACAAGTCCGACCAGTGATTGCAGTTCCAAAATGCAGGGTTTTGATCATATTTTTAACCAAGAATTACATCTCTTCTAACCTCCCGGTCATTATAGAACAAAGTCGAATGAAGGATCATGTGATTATTCCGGTTTTTTACGGCGTAACACCATCTGACTTGCTTAGTAAGATTGAGAGCTACAAGATATTTTTCCTTTGCGACAGGACGAAAAGGTGGTGGGCTGCTTTGAAGGAAATAGCACAGATGCCTGGCTATATATTGGCAGATAAGTACGTTAATAGAGTATATTTGATCCTTCTGATAATAATGATTTTTTTCTCATATGTTTTATTTATAAATTTTGCAGGAACGAGTCTGAACTTATAGATGAGATTGTCATAGATATTTCGAAGGTGCTATGTTCCAATGATAAAAAGTGGAACATGATTGGGATCGATGTGCAAGTAGATAAGATCTTGTCACTGCTATGCATCGAGTCCCCGGATGTTCGCAGCTTAGGTATGTGGGGTTCGGTTTGTATAGGAAAGACAACGATTGCGGAAGAAATTTTTCGTAGAATATCTTTCCAGTATGAGACTTGTGTCTTCCTGAAAGACCTTCATGAAGATATAGAACTAAAAGGGCACGATGCTGTGAAAGAGGAATTTTTGTCTAAACTTTTGGAGGTAGAACCACATATCTTGCGGATGTCCGACATTAAAAAAAGTTTCTTAAGGAGCAGGCTTCAGCGTAAAAGGGTCCTCGTTATTCTTGACGATGTGAATGATTTCAGAGATGTTGAAACCTTTCTGGGGAATTTAAACCATTTTGGTCCAGGAAGCAGAGTCATCATAACCTCTAGAAACAGACGTGTTTTCGTACGATGTAACGTTGATCATGTCTACAAGGTCCAGCCGTTAGACTATTCGGAGTCTCTAATGCTTCTCAATTATAGTACATTGCCTATGTTAATTTCAACCGATGATTTTCGGGAACGGTCACTAGAACTGGTTGAATTTGCAAATGGAAATCCATTGGTTCTTCAGTTCATGTTGAGCAGATGGGACGGAGGATGGGATCTGTCATCGCAACAAGTTCAGCAAACCTCTCCCATTTACATTCCAGGTATATTTGAAAGGAGTTGTTGTGGGCTTGATGACAACGAGAGGAGTATATTTTTAGACATTGCATGTTTCTTTAGAAGGATGGATAAAGACGATGTCGCAATGTTGCTGGATGGTTGTGGTTTCTCCGCTTCTGTTGGATTCAAAAGCCTTGTTGACAAGTCGCTGTTAACCATAACACACAACTTGGTGGACATGCACAATTTTATCCAGGCAACGGGTCGAGAAATTGTTCTTCGAGAGGCAGTAGACAAGCCAGGAGAACGCAGCAGGTTGTGGAATCCAGAAAACATTAGAGATGTATTCAGAGATGATAGTGTAAGTCACCGGGACAAGCCTGGCCTCTCTATTGCAGAGGCCTTAGGTCTTTTTCTGGCTAAATTCTTTCTGGAGGCTGACGTTGTCGTTCTCTTTGTTGTCAGGGCACAACGGCTCTTGAGGGCATTTTCCTGGACATGTCGAAGCTGAAATTTGATGCTACTCCACATGTATTTGAGAAAATGTATAACCTTAGATTGTTAAAATTTTATTTCTCTAGAACAGGAGAGAACCATGGAGTATCGTTTCCTCAAGGTCTTGAATATTTGCCAACGAAGCTAAGACTCCTCCACTGGGAATATTATCCTTTTAGCTCATTGCCGCGGAATTTTGATTCAAAGAACCTTGTAGAGATTAACTTGCCAAGTAGCTGCACTGAAAAACTTTGGAAAGGAACAAAGGCAAGGTTTCATGATTTCTGTATTACCACTAGCTTGACAGACCACTTTGGTGATTTATGGTAAACCCTGAAATGTTGGTGATGTTTTTATTACTCTCTCTTTTGCAGAGTCTGGAGAAACTTAGAAAGATGAGACTTAGCCATTCTTGCATGTTAACTAAAATCCCAAAATTTTCAAGCGCCCCAAATCTTGAGCATATTGATCTTGAAGGCTGTAACAGTTTAGTGAGTATTAGTCAGTCTATCTCTTATCTTAAGAAGCTTGTTTTTCTGAATCTGAAGGACTGCTCAAAGCTGGAGAGTGTTCCATCTATGGTTGAGTTAGAATCTCTTGAGGTTCTTAATCTTTCTGGCTGCTCAAAGCTAGAGAATTTCCCGGAGATCTCACCAAATGTGAAAGAACTGTACATGGGTGGAACTATGATACAAGAAGTCCCGTCATCGATTAGGGACCTGGTATTGCTTGAAAAGCTAGACCTGAAAGACAATAGACACCTCGTTAATCTTCCAACGAGCATCTGCAAGTTGAAACATCTTGAAACACTGAATTTGTCAGGCTGCTCAAGGCTGGAGCGATTTCCAGACTTGTCAAGAAAGATGAAATGCTTAAGGTTTCTGGATTTAAGCAAGACTGCCATTAAAGAGTTACCGTCTTCGATTTCGTATCTGATTGCCCTTAAAGAACTCAGATTTATAGACTGCAAGAACCTCGTAAGATTGCCTGATAATCCATGGATCCTACAAGTTGACGTTGAGTACCGTCAGATTGACACAGAAAAGTTTTCAAAATTATGGAATAGATTTGGATGGCTAAAAAAGGTTCAGATCTCTTAGTTTCTACTTCTGTTTTTGAGGTTATTTCAGGTTTTGAGGTTTCACTATTTAAAAACTTTAAATTTGAGGTTTCATATTTTCTTTTTTTGATTTTAGTCTTTATTATTATGTATCTTATAAATTTTAGTTCTACAATTTTATGTTATATATTTCACATACTGTATATCCTTTATAAATTTTATTTTTACATGACGTTACAAATTTTTTATTTTATTTTTTAATATAAAATTAAATGAAGACCGTAAAATGAATATAAATTAATATAGAATAAATATTACTCAACAACAATATTACATTAAGCAAATTTAATATAAAATAAAGTAACACAAGAAAATAAAATTGCATGAACACAAATATTACACAACTTAAAATACTACAACAATACTAATATTCATGTATATTCGATCATGAACCTCCAAAGTCATCAAAACATTGTCCATACAAATTTGATGCAATCGGGGTTATTGTCAATGGCGGATCTACAAAATTATGTTATTGCGGTCAAAATAATATATTAAATAAATATAATCGACGAGTATGATACAAAATACTATCTTAACTAAATATAATCCACGAGTTTCATTTCATATACAAAATATATGAATCTATATATTAAATTTTTTAATTTATGAAAAATCTAAAATATAAATTCAATGTTAAATAGATCTTGATATATGTATTAGTGATTATGGTTTGCTGTTGTTGAATATTTAAAAGAAAAAAAAGTCTTGTATATGTTTTGTGAAAAAACTAAAACTTAATTACGGTAGATTGTTAATTTAATCATGTAAAATATGAACAAGTACATTATAATTGCTTTTAATTCTTAACAAGAGTCCAAGTAAATTAAATTCTTTGTACTTCTTATGAGTTTTGATTGGTTTTGCATAGGGGTAAAAACTTATTTTAAATTAGTTGTCAATATATTATTCTTTTTTTTGTCAAGGTCAATATATTATTCATAAATAACGTATAATGAATTTTCTAAAATTTGTTGGGGTTAATTGAATTGACCCCTTATCCTTTATTTATCTTTGCTTTTGGTTGTTGCTGCTGCTTTTGAATTTTGTTTTGTATGATTCTTAATCGAATAAACTCACGGATATTACTATTAACAATACAGTCTAAATTTTATGAAATTGACAAATCCTATGAAATTGTTTCTTTGCTCAAAAATGAGAATTGTCCAATTGAAACTTAATTTTAAAACAAAAATAAAAGTAAATAAAAACGACAGCTTTTGAGTTTTGAGACGTTAGGTTGGTGTGGCACTCGCACGTGCGTATCGTGGAAATGTATCTCAATAAATTTTCCACGTCTAATGAAACGTTTGTTTTTGTTAGGTTGGTAATTTGGTACTTCGTGCTTATAATGCTAAACAAAGATAGAGAATATCCAACAAAACGCTGAGTTTTGTTTTCACGTCTCTCTCTCAAGCAAGATCGTCGTTTTGGTTATTTCTGAAACAAAAAAAAAACTAAAAATAAAATGGGCGTGATCTCTCCTATCGAGACTCTGTTCTTAAAATCTCAACATCGTCTTCTTCAACCTCGAGATTATTCCTACCCAGTGGGTTTTCACAACACTCGACGAGTTACAAATATCCCGCGCAATAGCTTATCATTCTCTTCTCTAGGTTTCACTTCTTTCTCCTCTGTTTTAACATTTCTTAAGCTGTTTTCCTGAAAAAGTAACCATTTTAGATGTATATAAGTCTTCAATTCTTGCTTTTGATGAGCTGAACTCTCTCTCAGGATCATCCTCTGTAGATTTTCCACTACGAAGTGCCCCGGTTTCACAAAGTAAGTAAATATAGAACAGCTCAGTTTTTTTTTTTTTTTTGAAGTGAAGCAATTCAATTTTTGAATTGTCCGTGTTCTACAATCCAAAGATGGTAGGTCGAGTTTCCCTTGGGGGCAATATGTCTCCGAATCTGATTCAAACGAGGTAAAACACGATCAACATAATCACGGTCTTTTTTTGCTTTCTTGGCAAGTAACAGTTATGTTTGGTTTCAGATCTACAATAAGAAGGTTTCTATAATGGAAACATTAAAGCAAGCCAACTCTTTTATTCCTCATGCGATTCTATCCAGTACAATCTTAGCCCTTCTCCATCCACCTTCTTTCACATGGTTCAAGCCAAGGTTCGGATCAACCTAACTACTAATCTGATCAAAATCTTAATTAGACATTAGAGTCTCTAATTACATCCTCTTTAGGTACTTTGTGCCTGGATTAGGGTTCATGATGTTTGCTGTTGGAATCAACTCTAATGAAAGAGACTTTCTTGAAGCTCTTAAAAGACCAGACGCTATTTTTGCCGGTTACATCGGACAATACTTGATAAAACCTCTCTTAGGTTACATTTTCGGCATAATCGCTGTCTCTCTTTTCAATCTACCTACTCCTATAGGTGCTGGAATCATGTTGGTCTCATGTGTTAGTGGAGCTCAGCTATCGAATTACACAACTTTCTTGACCGATCCTTCACTCGCGCCGCTTAGCATCGTCATGACATCGATCTCAACCGCTACCGCGGCCCTTGTTACACCTATGCTTTCTCTCTTACTCATTGGTAAAAAGCTTCCCGTTGATGTGATTGGGATGATCTCTAGCATTCTCCAGGTCGTGGTTACACCTATTGCCGCAGGACTACTTCTAAACCGGTGAGACATCATCTTAATCAGCTAGAAATGCATGCAAGCTTGGTTTGTTTGGTTTAGACTCAATTTTAGATTGATTATATTCGGTTTGGTTTTGGATCGGATAGGATCAGCTTATCCAAATTAAACACTCTCAATGTAGAGCTACAAAAAGCTAACGTTACATTAGAAATACGTTACATTAGAATGTGACTGCAGGTTATTTCCAAGGTTGTCTAATGCAATCAAACCATTTCTCCCGGCGTTAACGCTTATCGATATGGCTTGTTGCATCGGAGCACCCCTCGCTTTGAACATAGATTCAATCCTGTCTCCGTTCGGCGCAACCATTTTGTTCCTCGTCATCACGTTTCATCTTTTGGCGTTCGTCGCTGGTTACTATTTCAGTGGTTTCTTCTTCAGCAAGGCACCTGACGTAAAAGCCCTACAAAGAACATTATCCTATGAAACAGGAATGCAAAGTGGTCTTCTCGCTCTGGCCCTCGCGACAAAGTTCTTTCAAGATCCTCTCGTTGGAGTGCCTCCAGCAATCTCCGTGAGTTCAAAAACGACCTCGTTTTGTTACATCTCTTTCCTTTTAGTTCTTAATAATGTCTTTTTTTAACCAGAGACAATTTGTTATCTTTTGCAGACAGTGGTTATGTCTCTGATGGGTGTCTCACTCGTTACAATATGGAAAAACAGAAAGGAGTAGTGACATGAACCCTAGTTGGGGATTTTCCAGGGACATTTTTATGTTATTTATGTTTGGCTGTTCTAATTGTTTCTGTAATGGCCTAGTTGTGGTTTTTCCTTTAAATTGGTTCAGAATTTCTGATACAACACCCGGTCGAAGTAAACCAAAACAGAGTCGATAAACCAGAGAACAATACGATTGTTTATTTACTCTTCATGTTGAAGACTTGTGATATGGTTGAAACTTTCATGGAATCAATGTATCAAGCATGCAATTCTGTTTATCTATTTGTTACATTAATTAATGGTTACATTTGTTCACCGTGTGATACTAATGATTTTTTTTTTCCGGCCTTAAGTCCTTAATCTCCCTAGTACCCGGAATTAGACTTTAGATATTTTGATTTTAATGAATAACCCTCCGTCTCAAAGAGGATTGAAGCTGGGACACAACCTACACCACCATTAATGGAAATATCTTGCATTACTATATTTCAAAATAACTTCACCAAATCAATTTTCATTCATGTATTTTATAATTTCGCAAATGTTCATAATCATATTGTACTTCCCCTAATCTCCCAATGAGTTTGATTCTAGCATGCATTCTTCTATATTGTGAGCATCTTCCTTCTGCAATATTTTGTAGTATTGAAATCATTCTTTTAGGTCTCTAGGCTATCTCTTGGTCCGTTGCTTCACCATGAAAAAATAAATGCTTTAATTATATTTGATGCTACTTACAGAAAGATTATCTGTGTTTAGTTTACCAATGAAAATGAAAGGTCAAGTTATCTTCTCCTTGAGACAACTCCAAGTTCTATACTTAAGTTAACTTCTGACTTTATCACTGTTTCTTTTTAATACACAGTTATCGCTAAAACCAGAAGCCATAAGGCATAATATTTTTGGCATCATCTACTTGGTTTTATGCTTTAGCTTTTGTTCAGAAAGGTAGAATTCTCTTCAGGGAAAAGAAACAGCAAGACGTTTGAATCTGCGAAGTCAAAACAACATGATTTCTTTACCATTAACGATGGGTAGGGTCCGTAAGGATGTGTAAGCCACTCGTATTTGCAGGTCTCATGATTGTTCCATTTAAAAGTTAACATAATTGTAAATTAAATATTTTTTAAAGGGGTCTCTAATCACAATGGTTATGAATAATAGTGGAAGATGATCTAAGCATTATCTACAAAATTATTCGTGGTTTTGCTCAAAAAAATGTCATATCTGACTAGACCAATTATTTTGTATATATAAATTTTTTATGATTGCCTCATTTTGTTTTGGCAGAGTATCGTTTGATTGCATCATTGCATGGATTTAAAATTGAGAAAAAAAAAAGAAAAAGAGGAGAATTACTCATTTTGGTAAGGAAAAAAGTTTATGTTGAAAGATCATAACAATGTAGTTTAATAATTTTGTGTTAGTACCATCGTTGCGTCAAGACAATTCAAAACCATATAATATAATACTGAAAAGTGATTAGTGTTTAAGACCAAAGTTAAATAACCGAAGACATATTTTAAATCGTTCTGGGACATAACAGAGGGATCTCGAGGATCGTGGATTTGGAATAAATGACTAAAGCTGCGAAGTCTGGCGTCGGATTTCATTAGGTATGAGATCAGAAACGGAGAGACTACTTCTTTCTGGTTTGATGACTGGCTTAATATTGGTCGTCTCATTGATATTACAGGAAATCAAAGGACACAAAACTTTGGGATTGTTCGTAATGCTACTGTCTCGATGGCGATCAAAGATGGTATGTGGGACATTCGGAGATGTAGAGGACAAAATCTTCGAGAACTGATAATCAGAATTAAAGACACGGTACCTCCCAATCCTTTGGCAGGAGTGGATTTGGTGAAATGGAAGCATGGACCAGATCTCTTCAAATACAATTTCTCCTCAAAGAAAACTTGGAATCAAATCCGTGTAACAGGTACAAAGGTGTGGTGGTATACACTTGCTTGGTTTCCAAATGCGATCCCTAGACACGCATTCTTCACTTGGCTTGCTATAAAGAATAAACTAGCAACGGGTGATAGGATGAGAAAATGGGGATTGATCCAAAGTTGTACACTTTGTGGAGAGACTAACGAAACACGCGATCACCTGTTTTTTGCTTGCCCATACTCCTTCACCATATGGAATTGGCTATGCTCAGGACTCCTAGGAGGTCGTATCAATCCAGATTGGAACGACACTCTTTGGTCTATGAAGAGCAACATGCTAAACAAACAAGACTCAACAATCCTCCGTCTAGCTCTTCAAGCTACGATTTATGGGATTTGGAGGGAACGGAATGGAAGGCGTCATCAGAATTCGGCAAATTCAGCTTTGAAACTCACGTATGTCATAGACAAGACGATAAGAGACCGCATATGCTCGTTCTCCCTGGGGAACAACGACGAGATCAACGAGAACGATACACTCAACCGTTGGCTCAATAAAAAGCTCCAAATCTCTAATTTTGTATTGAATATTGTATCCTCCCTTTTCTGTTGTTTTCCTTACGTTTGTAAACTCTACCCAAAA
Organism: Eutrema heterophyllum; assembly: GCA_002933915.1. Taxonomy (NCBI): domain Eukaryota; kingdom Viridiplantae; phylum Streptophyta; class Magnoliopsida; order Brassicales; family Brassicaceae; genus Eutrema; species Eutrema heterophyllum. The sequence continues at coordinate 479,102 of PKMM01030072.1, forward strand.
AGCTTTCCATGAAAGCTTTTGTAGGATTTTTTTCTTTGTTGATTAATAAATTTAACATTTCAACAAAAAAAAAAAACAAGTCTACGTTTGCGATTTTCTTTTTATAAGAAAATGTGGTCCTTAAATTTTTTTAAAAAATTTACTTTAGTGAAAATTATAAATAATTTATTTTAAAGAAGTTAGTTCAAAATTTTATACGATAAAATGACTTAGTTTTACTGTCTAAAATTTAGAGCCGGTTATGCATATTTGCAACAATAATTTCACCTTAATTATTGCTTAACAAACCAAATCACTCAAATATAATACTCCATCTGTTCCGTAGTAAATGATGTTTTAGAAGTTTTTTTTTTCTCAAATAAATGATGTTTTCATACATCAATGCAAAATTAAATTAATTTTTTATTTTTTTGACCCTTTGTATTTTACAGATTGTTTTCTTATTGGTTGAATTGTGTTTAAATGTACAATAAATGATGTTTTTAGTATAGAAAAAATAAAAATTAAATGAATCATTAATATGTGTGCAAAAACTTTAAACATCACTTATATAAGAAGATATGGAGTATTAACGAGAGATCAAATTCAGACCATATAAAAATTGGTGTAAGTTTTGATAGAAAAGTAGAAAATTCTGACTTTTTCTTAATATCAGCTAAACATGTTTAGTTCGTCTTTAAACCCAAAAGTAAAAGTGGAAGCTTCTTAGGCCCAGTGGTTGATCAAAGGTTCATTAATGCTTCTATATCAGGAGGTTTGAATTTCGAATTTAAGAGAATGCGATTTATTATCATTTATGCAGATTAATAGAGACAAATTTATATGAGATTTTTAACGTGAGGTAAGTGGAATCGTTTGGTGTGAATGCTCGTAAAACGATAAAATTATCCATTTGTAAAATCTGATGTAACAGTTTTCGTAATTTGTAATAAGATAATAAATTAGTCTTAAGAAAAAAACCAAAAGAAAACAATGGACCGTGGAAAAAAAAGAGGAGAACAAAAAGTGGACTGCGGGAAAAATGGAAAATGACTAGACTTTACCCATTTAACCTATAAAATTCCAATATATTACGTCCATACCCTTCCTCCAACGAGCCGTCCGATCATAAAACAGTAACGTCATATTAACGTCGGTCGTACAGATCCAACGGCTAAAAACGATTCATTTGCACGCCAATACTGACGTAAGAAAATGAAACCCAAGACCGACATAACCGTGTCTGATACCCAAATTATGTAAACAGACAATTTTTCTGATCAACCATTGTTGCGTGTTTGGTTATCTCTCTAATCTCTCTCTCTCTCACCTAAATCAAGGGATTTGTTCTGATCGACTTTGAACAGAAAATAACAAATCCCTAGAATCTGAACGAAGAAGAAACCTATCCTTCATCTTCTTCCTCGGAAGATCAGAAAACCCGTTTTTGTTTTTTTGTGTGAAATTTCGTCGATAAGAGAAGCTTTTGAAATTGGAGGAAAAATCTCATTTGATCTGCCCGTTTCTGGTAAATTCTCGTTCGGATATTCATCTATTTGTTTGATTGTTCTTCGACGGATCTGAACATTTTCTGGGTAAAATTGTCTTAGGTGATGCGTAGAAATGTTTCTTAGTATTTGGGTCATTTCCTTCTCTCTGTCTTAACGATTATCTATGTAATTGAAATTCGGGTGTATCGATTGAAGTTTCCGTGATTCGAAATTGGATTTGGGGAAATTGACACCGAGATAGATCTTTATTCGAAGCGAGGTTAAATCGAATTGAATCAATTTGATCATATCGAAGCTGGGTTAAAATCGAACTGAATCAATTTGGTTATATCGAAGCTGGGTGAAATCGAATTGAATCAATTTGATTATATCGAAGCTGGGTTAAATCGAATTGAGGCAAATTGATCTTATCTTTGATGTTCTGAATCGACGACAACCTTTTAAAAAACATTCTTCTGTTGTTGTCAGACGCTAAAATGATGTGTGTTTCTTCTTTGTTTAATGAAGGTGAAATAGATTGAGAAGAAGAAAGGACAAACAACAGAAATGGGCTCTGAGCAAAACAACAGCACAAGCTTCCCACCATCAGAGCCAAAGCTCTGCGACAACGGATGCGGATTCTTCGGGTCACCATCCAACATGAATCTCTGTTCGAAATGTTACAGAAGCCTCCGAGCCGAGGAAGATCAAACGGCAGTAGCAAAAGCTGCAGTCAAGAAATCACTAAAGCTTCCATCTTGCAGTCTCGTCACACCAGAACAAAAACAGCCTCTGGAAACCAAACCAGCCTCTGTGGAAACCGTTGTTGTAACCGCTGAGCCGTCTTCTGTTCCTGTAGCCACGCAACAGGACGGGGCAGAGCCATCGAAACCTACACGGCCGAACAGGTGTTTCAGCTGTAACAAGAAGGTTGGGGTTATGGGGTTTAAGTGCAAATGCGGTAGCACGTTTTGCGGGAACCATAGGTACCCGGAGAAGCACGAGTGTGGCTTCGATTTCAAAGAAGTTGGACGCGATGCAATCGCAAAGGCGAACCCGGTGGTTAAGGCGGATAAAGTCCAGAGGATTTGAAAAACAAAAACTTTTTCTTTTTAAAGTATCTTGGGGTTTCTGTCTTCTCTGCATTTGATCAGTTTCTTCCGGGAATGTTGACGTGATGTGATCATGTTCGATGTTGGGTTTCCATGAATCAAAATGAAAATTGCTGCTCTTGAATTTCGTGAATCCTTAGTATTGTTAAGTCTCTTAAAAATGGAGTCTCTTTGCTCATATATCTGCAAAACTAGACGCCTTGAGATTGAATCTATTTGCTTCTTGGTTCTGTTTTGATTCAGCCTGAATGAGATTTGACCATGATTTGACCATGATGATGATGATGATGATGATGATGATGATGATGATTCAAGAGATTAGTGCCTTGGTTATCGAATCATAAAGAATAAGAAGATAATGGGCATATATAAAATGGTGGTCTCAATCGGTTTGATGTGGTGTGTCGACTGTCGAGTCATCAGAAAACACCTGTGAAGTGTGAACTGTGCTGGAAAAGGACAATTATACGACAATTCATGGAAAATGGAAATTATAGATTGTCAGATTAGCATTACAAGCCCAATATGGGTGGTTTAGATCCAAATAGTCTCGGTCCAAAATGAATGTTAGGCCCAATGAAATCAGAGTTGACGGAGATGAATCGGACGGTTGAGAACTTGACATCATTTGAATTCAAAACTTCCAAACATTTGTAAATGAAGAGTTTAGGGGAAAACGGCATATTCCTCATGAACGAACTAGTTCCTGATTTATTTTTTGTTGTGACCAAAGTAGTTCCTGATTATTTATACATTTGACTTATTGATCAATGCCATAGCATACATGAACTATCTAGATATTTGAATTTACTACATAATCTTTTGAAATATGGCCGATTCCACCAAAACCGTAGATGGTGGGAGTTTCACTGTTAACGCTTGATGATGTGGGTGACACGTGGTAATCCAAACGGCATCGTTTTATGGTATGAAATTATATATTTAAATTTTATATATATAAATTAGATCAAA
>PKMM01030072.1:484399-523954 GCA_002933915.1 Eutrema heterophyllum
TTCCCAACGGAATCCCACATCCTTCTTGATTACTTCGGTTAAAGGGGCGGCAATAGTACTGAAGTCACGGACAAATCGTCGATAAAATCCAGCTAAGCCGTGAAAGCTTCGGACCTCGCCAACGGTCTTAGGGCTCGGCCAATCGCGGATGGCCTTGATCTTGTTCTCGTCCACCTGTATGCCCTGAGAACTCACAACAAAACCTAAAAAGACCACGTTATCTGAACAAAAAGAGCATTTCTTCAAATTGCCAAACAAACGTTCCTTCCTAAGCACGTCTAAAACCAATCGCAAATGTTCAACATGTTCATCTAGGGTCTTACTATAAATCAAGATATCGTCAAAATAAACGACCACGAAGATACCTATAAATGACCTAAGAACATGGTTCATTAAACGCATAAAAGTACTAGGCGCATTGGTTAGACCAAATGGCATAACAAGCCACTCATATAGACCGTGTTTGGTTTTGAAAGCGGTTTTCCACTCATCACCTTCATTCATACGAATTTGGTGATAGCCACTTTTTAAATCAATTTTAGTGAACACGCTAGATCCATAAAGCTCATCTAACATATCGTCTAACCTCGGGATTGGATGGCGGTACTTAACCGTAATGTTATTGATTGCTCGGCAATCGACACACATTCGCCACGTTCCGTCCTTCTTCGGTACGAGTAAAACGGGTACGGCACATGGGCTCATACTTTTCCGTATGTGTCCCTTCTCCATCAGCTCGTCAACTTGACGTTGGAGTTCCTTTGTCTCAACAGGATTCGTTCGGTAAGCCGGACGGTTTGGAAGTGTAGCGTCGGGCACGAAATCGATTTGATGTTAGATACCGCGGATCGGGGGCAATCCGATCGGACAATCTTCCAGGAAAACATCTGAATAATCCTGTAAAAGAGATGAAATGCTGCTCGGGAAATCCGGTTGTGGGTTAGTCATACTTGAAAGATTTTCCTTAAAAACTAATAAGACAAGTGATTGCCGAGATATGAGAGCATGCTTAAGTTCGCTAGGTTTTATGAATAAAGTTTCTTTCACAAGTGAACTTTCAGGTTTCTTTTCATTCTTTTTAGAAGAAGGGGAGGGCGAAGAATCACTTACATTGCTCTTACCCTTTTGTTCGAGCTTGAGTTGGTCGAGAAATACCTCGTGCGGAGATAACGGGGCTAAAGTGATTTTTCGTCCTTTGTGATCAAACGAATGTTTGTTCGTGAATCCGTCATGCACTGCTCTACGGTCGTACTGCCACGGTCGACCGAGAAGGATATGACCAGCCTCCATAGGCAAGACATCGCACACGATCTCGTCCTCGTATCGGCCGATAGTCAAAGGTACCGAGACTTGTCGAGTAACTTTGAGTTGCCTTTGATTGTTCAACCACCGAAGGTTATAAGGCCGAGGGTGCTTCCTTTTCTCCATACCTAGCTTATCAACTAGCGTAGTACTTGCAACGTTAGTACAACTTCCACCATCAATGATAAGGCTACATACCTTGTTTTTCACCATGCAACGGGTATGGAAGATATTTTCGCGTTGTTCGTTCTCGACGATCGGTTCGTGGGTAAGAAGGACACGCCTAGCTACTAGGAGCTCTCCATCAACCGCATGCTCGTCTTCTTCGTCGAAGATGGGTTCGGTCTCGTCTTCTTCTTCCTCATCGGTTACGACTTCGCCATTATCGAGCAAAATCTTGGCTCTCGGATTTGGGCACTTGTTCGCGTAGTGTCATTTGCCTCTGCATTTAAAACACTCAATATCACGATTACGAACATGATTAGATATACCTTTACCCTTGAAATTATGACCGGTAGCATTCGGCTTGAATTCGGTCTTTGGCTTAGAATCGGGCCTAGGCGGGTAGGTCGGTTTGTCTCCTTTTGGGTAGTTCGGCTTTGAACTAGAGGCGAATGGTTGGCGTGAGTTGCCTTTGCGTTTGAGCTGTTGCTCTATCAAGACGGCCTTGTGTAACATTTCTTCGATGTTCCCGTAAGTTTCCATCTCGATTCGGTCTTGTAGATCGCGGTTCATCCCGGCTAGAAATCTTGCCATAGTAGCGTCTCTTTGTTCTTCTATGTCGATTTTTAGCATAAGCTTTTCCATCTCTTGGAAATAGTCTTCCACGCTTCTATTACCTTGAGTCAAACGCCTTAGTTTGTTGTGAAGCTCTCGGAAATAATGATCGGGCACAAAACGCCGATGCATCAAGTACTTCATTTCGTTCCAAGTTTCCACCGGATCTTGTCTATTTATCCTTCGGTTGGTCACGATCTGATCCTACCAATCTATTGCATAGTCGTGAAATTCCGTTGCGGCCAATCGAACCTTCTTGTGCTCGGTGAAATTTTGGCAATCGAATACGAACTTGATTTTCTTCTCCCATTCGAGATAGGCATCCGGGTCATTCTTTCCATAGAACGGAGGAATGCGAAGTTTCATTCCACCAAGGTCGTCGTCGTTTCGCCTTCGGGCCGGTTGACGCCTAGGTCGGTTGTCGTCGGATGATTCATNATTTCGTTCCAAGTTTCCACCGGATCTTGTATATTTCTCCTTCGGTTGGTCACGATCTGATCCCACCAATCTATTGCATAGTCGTGAAATTCCGTTGCGGCCAATCGAACCTTCTTGTGCTCGGTGAAATTTTGGCAATCGAATACCAACTCGATTTTCTTCTCCCATTCGAGATAGGCATCCGGGTCATTCTTTCCATAGAACAGAGGAATGCGAAGTTTCATTCCACCAAGGTCGTCGTCGTTTCGCCTTCGGGCCGGTTGACGCCTAGGTCGGTTGTCGTCGGATGATTCATCTAGATCGTAGAACGGGTTCTCATCCGGTTCGTGGTGTCGCGGTCGAGCTCGTCTTTCCCTTGCCGGTGCTCGGCCAATGCTTTGATCGGATCTGAATCCATCGATTCGGTTGTTGCGTTGATTGACTCATTGACGTTGTTCGGGTGTACGAACTTCAAGTGCTGCCATACGACCTCGCATCTCTTGTAAGATTTGAGTGATGTCGTCCATCTTTTGTGCCATGATGGCATCTCGATCTCTTCTTGTCTGGGCGGATGCGGTTTCACTCTCGTCGGACATGGTACCTCGCACAAAGTAGAAAAGGGATTAAGTATATGAAAGTTCAAGGAAAAATCAAAGAACAAACAAGAGTTTTCAAATTCTGAAATTTCAAAAACAATTTGGATTTTTTTTTTTTTTTTACTTGAACTTAAATACCACGAATTTAAATTAAACTAAAGAGATATAACAATATATATATATTTTTTATTATGGTTTTTTAATTAAAACGAAAATTGCAAAAAATGAAATAAAAAAAAAGATGAAGAGATAGAATGATATCACCAAATTTTTGAGCAAGTGGCTCTGATACCACTTGATACGAATCGGGTAAGGATTCGAATAGGACCGACTTGCTCTAGTACGGGTGAAGATCGGATAGATCCTTGATTTCAACGGATCCACGTCGAGAGATGTTAAGGCACGAGAAAGACTCGAAATTCCTTAAGCCCAAACGATCGATGAATAGATTGAAACGAGGCGGTGGCAACGTCGATGGGAGGGTTCGGGAAAGAGGATGATAAGGCGTGACCGAAAGGTCGAAAATCCTTATGCCCCACTTTACGAGAAGAACACTCACGATCAACGGATCGAAGATTGCGTCAAAGAGATGCGGAAAGCTCTTTGATAAATCGAAAAGATTTCTAAAGAATAACCTTCTAAAGAAACGAAAAGAGAGAGTATAAAACTCAAAGGAAATATTATATTAAGAAAAAGAAGTTGTTTTGTTACAATGAGAAGGGAGAGTATATATAGGAGAAGAAGTGACATTAATCACTCTCCTATGGAAAGACAAAGGCCTTGCATGTAAAGGACATGCAAAGACATGCAAAAAAATACATAATTTAAATAAATAAAAAGAAAAGAAAAGTTCAAATTCGAAATTAGAGAGGGAAAAATGTGGAGGGAACTCCTTGGCTTCGGTTTTTGAATTTGAATTCTCGCCAAGTGATCCCGCGGAATTCTTTGGGAAAACGGACCGAAAGACGGTGTTAGCCCGTTGCCTCGTTAAAACCTTGATACGGAAAACCCAGTGGGACAAAACCATATAAAGGAAAAAGAGTACAACGGATTTCACACAACGGCCGATTTCACGAAGAATTCGAAGATAGGGTGGTGAGGACGGGTTGCGTGATTTGATCCTCCTTGATACGGATGTCCTTGAGTAAGCTCCGAACTGCTCCGGCTAGCTTTCGTGCCTTAGACCGAGTGATTGCTCCTTCCGGGATTGTCAATGCGTCGTCTCGAACCTCGCCTTGAGATCTTGATCGGTTATCACCCGATCGGAATTGATCTTCGGCCATGATCATATCAGTGTTTGAGCTTATGCAGAATAGTTTTTTATGGTGTTTGCAGACTTGTTTGATTGGGTTACATCAGTTTTGAAAGAAACAAAAAATTGAAAGCTTTAGGACTTCAAATCGGTTTAGGTTTACTTTTCGTTCTTAGACTCGGATCCAAGTCTAGATTATAATCTAAACAAATAGTCGATTTAGTCGAAAGAAAGACTATTCTAGACTGTTATGATTTTATTTATCAAGTTCGGATCCAAAACTAAACTTAACCTAACAAGATATATATATATATATATATATATATATATATATATAAGAAAGTCAAACTAATTAACTCCATCGTTAAAATTTTGACTCTCTCTCATATGTTCTTCAACACACTATGGTTTTGTTCTTCCGCTGTGATACGAGAAAACATTCAAATAACTAAGGTAAGAAATCGAGTCCAACATTTTCAATTGTAGCCTCTTCAATTTCTAACAAAATTTTCTTCCTCATCATTCTGATTTTGGCTTGTCTTCCTTGTTCGGTTGTTCGATATTGACATTTTTCTTTTTATGCTAGGATACGACTTACGAGAGTGCACTCAAATTTTAAAAGGTGAGAAATGACATCATATACGTTGTTGCATAAACTAGTACAAATATTTAATATTATATCTTCTGTTTGCTCTACAATTTTCCCAAGCAAATCTGAATGTGTACGCGTCCAATCAAATATCAGTCCACTTCCATCCCCAAACTCCCTTTGTGGTTCTTTAGTGTCTTCATCTATTTATGGAATTGGTGGATTTGGATCTTGAGAACGAAGTTTGTGCTCTTGTTTAATACGATTTGGTGACTTTATTTCCTCTATAAGTGGAAATTTTTATCAATTTTTTCTTCCTCGATCATTTTGATTTTGGTTTTTGTCTTTCTTGTGTAATTAATACTATAAAATTACATGTTATATTTGGGATTAGCTAGGTTCAACGTGCTTATTACAATATGACAGTATGAAGAATAGATTCAACGTGCCAAAATACATCTTTTTTAATAGATTCACATGTGGTACGTAATAAAATTATAAGTTCCCAAATTATAATAATGTTTACTTGTCTTGCCGCCCCATAGATATGATATCATTTTGCTAAAATCACTTTGTCCTATTTTTGTACTGAAAGGCGAAAAAAAAACATTTTGATAATTGATGCTCTCGTGAACACCCTATGAAATTATTCAATGAACACTACCGTGGTGGTTCAATCAAGTTTTCTGTTGTTGGAGAAGGTAAATGTTCTCAATTTGATAGTTTTTTTTCTACGCTCTATTCAATTGTAAAGATAATGTGACATTTCGCGTTTATTAACGATGTATTTTCATATGGTAAAGGATACTTGTACACATTTTTAAGGATAAAGGTTGGGCAATAAGTTGCCAAAGCTCATGGTATAGCATATAGTTGCACATCAATAGGCCGTTCTTTTTTATTTTATGGATCTCACTAAGTCTATCTTTTTGACTCTTGACTTCGAATGGAGAGTAACCGTATAGAAACTCGTAACACAATATGAGTAACATCCGGTTATCAACCGCATAATCGTGACCAACGAATGGCAAGTGCTTTTCCTTGCGTGAATTCTATTTCAATGGAAACTTGATGAGTTGATCCGTCTACACAACTTGCTTTTATTGCTAAACTATAGCAAATTCTCTTTGTAATCTTGTCACAAATATTCATTAATAATATCTTGATTTTGATCTTGTCAACATCTTTTTATTTCTTGTTCATTTTTATTCGAAAACCCTTCTTAATACATACGCTTTAAACCCAATACTAAATGTATTAATCAATATTTGATTGATTATGAGGTTATGATAAAAAAATTTTGTCTAAGTCACTTCATTTCTTTTTGTTCAAGTTACTTTGTTTCTTTCTGTATATCTTAGGGTATAGAGTTCTTGGTGTAATGTTCCTTCTTAACTATATGTAGAAGGAACATTATAAGAAACAAAAAAAATCAAAAACCGAATATCAGAATCGAACTATTTATTTGCCTTTTTCTCCAAAATAAAACTTGACTATTTATTCCTTTTCTAAATATTTACTTGTTTGGAGGAATTGCCGCGCATATTATTTATGGCTGAAAATATCGGACAAGTATAACCCTAGATCTTTGTTGCTTTGATTTGGGAATTTTGTGAAATATGTCTGAAAAAGGCAACATAAGCTAACTCTTATGCCTTATTTATAGATATTCCCTCTCTATAAAATATAAGATGTTTTAGCGGTTTTTTTGTTTCAAAATATAATATGTTTTCACATTTTTTTTGCAAATTTTATATATATTGGATATTGTATGACTAATTATATTTTGCAATTTTCATATGATTAGGTGAATTGTTTTTAATTTGTATATTAAATATTTAAAGAAAAATAATTTTCTTAATTTTTGCGTTATTAACTAAAACATTTTATAATTTGAAACGGATAGAGTATATGCTAAGATCAGCTAACTCCTATTCCATAAAACTTGAAAAATTGGACATGTTTCATCATAAACGAGACCTTAACCCACTTCAAACCTTCAAAACGACGTCGTTAGACTGCTTTTGGTTTGATGACGTTGCATATGTTGCTGATCCATTGGTCAGTCGCTGCTGATTTCACTCGTTATAATTGCACCAAAATAAATTAAAATAAATAACTGTAGTTATATAAATAGTTTAAGGGTATAAAAGAACTTCAAATTTTTATTTTTTTTGTGTGTTAAAAGTATTAAAACGATATTTTAAAGAAACAGGAGTATCACTATAGCGCGACGTTGTCATATTTTTATCCCTGTTAATGATGCTGATTAAAATATAAAATTACAAAGTTTTATCTGGAAAACGCTTGCCGCGTGATTGATGAATGCAATTTTCAAACAAAAAAAATTGGCATTTAAATTGAAATTAAAAGATCACATTTTCTGAAAAAAGACCATAAAATGTTTTTTTTTTTGTTTTGAACATTATAAAATGTTTGATAACAAAAAAAACATGTGGAGTTGAATTACCATAGTTAATGGAATGATTCGTTACCAAATATAGTTTAATTTGGTAAAGTAATTATTGTAAACAAGCTAAGGAAAAGATAATCAAGAATCAAATTCATCAAAGAAAGCTCAATAAAAAAAAAGAACATTAACCTTAAACCTTACATAATAATCAAACATAAAATTCTACGAACTAAAACGAAACCAACAAAAAAAAAAAAAAAGAAGAACCTGAAACATCTCTACTTAATTTGTTTGATCCACAAACACATCGGAAAAGCTCCTTCATCATCGCCGTCTTCATCTTCTCATCATACTTCGTGTACACCTCCTTTTAATCAGTCCATGCATGTTAGCTTGCTTTATATATGTGAAATCTATTAGTAAAATAGCTACATATATATAAATACATAGCTGCATATGTTCGATTCATGTGTGTAAATATATATAGATAAGTAGCAATCTAATCAATACGGTGGCCGACCCGTAGACCAATACGGCTGATCATTCTGCTGCGGCGGCGGCAACTGAACCGAACCAAGAAGATTCGGTGGCAGCCCTTGAGCCGCCGCCATGGCTGCCATAGCTTGTTGCTGCCCCATCATCGGCGGAGATCCCATTCCACCACCACCACCACCTCCTCCTCCGCCGTGAACAGGCGTTTGCATCTCATCTTCCTCCAAGGGCAGCCTCTCGTACGCCGCATTGCTAAAAGACGCTGCCATAACCACCACAGGACCTGAACACAACAAGGGTCCCACAACACTACCTCCAACCACTTGCCCTTGTCCTCCGGCTAGGTAAACGCTTAGTCCGGTGGCTGCAGGCGGCGCAGGTGGCGGCAAGAAAGATCCGGAGAGGGATAAGATTTCAAACCGGCCGTGGAGGCTAACCACCGAGCCAGGTGGAGATCCGGGCTGGCGTATCGTGACGTTAGTAACGTTTCCTGTGCCGCTCATAACGCAAACGCCTCTCTGGCGGCGTCTTGCAAACGTGGCCATACAGTCAACTATGTCACATCCGTCTCCGATCTCCATGACGTGAGTTCGAAGCGCGTTTGCGCTGTCTCGTGTTATGATTATTGGAGCTTTAGCCTTGTTCTTGGATCCTGCTGGTCTTCCTCTTGGTCTTCTTGTCATCTGTTCTCCACTTCCTCCGCCGCCGCTTCCTCCTCCGCCGTGTAAACTCATCTCTTTGCCTTCGCTACCGCTATTATTAGCGATATTTTCCATGTTATCGCTTGTCTCTTCGCGATCCATCTTGATGGATCGATTCATTGACCCTCCTCCTTGCTGCTCGTGATCTTGATCAGGGTTTCTTTGTTGCTGATGATGGTGGAGAAAGAACTGTTGTTGTTGTTGTTGTTGCTGTTGTTGTTGTTGTTGTTGTTGTTGTTGAAGATGTAATTGGAAGTCCCTAGCGTGGAAAGGAGGAGGGAGAGCGCTTTGTGATCCATGAGACTGAACTGGATCCATTCTTTAAGATTGATCGGCGAGGGAAAGATGAGAATCGATTATGATGATTTTGACCTAGGAGAGACTCTAGATGGAGAAGGAGGAGAAAATAATGTTTCACAACAAGTATCAAGCTGGATTTTTCTTCATCATTTTATTCTTTCATTGATTGATTTGGTAAGGTTCTCTCTCTCTCTCTCTCTCTCTCTCTCTCTCTCTCTCTCTCTCTGGTGGGTTTTTATTTCTTCCTCTTTTTATTTTCTAATTTTCTTTCTAGTTTATGTGAGATGTGTTGGGTTTTTGAGGAGTTTGTGGGGGTGGAGGTCTGCTTAATTTTGTTTTGGTTGGTGATTGGTAAATTAGGGTTAGGAGGAGAGAGAGAAGATGGATGGTGAAGAGAAGAGAGATGTAGCTTTTGTTTTTTTTCTTGTGCTTATGACAATGACATCATTCTCAATTCATGTTTTAGGCGGTGCTTTGGTCCCACCTCTACGCCATCCTTTTTTTCTATAACGTTTCCAATTTCATTCATACAATAAGTAATAAACAAAAATTTCTAGACGAAAAGGTATTTATCTCAATCGCTCTCTCTTTTGTTTTAATGTTTTAGAAGTTTATCTCTTATTCATTCGCGAATTCTCAACAAAATTGTATATGTTTATATTTGTGTTGGTATGTTATGTATATCATGCGAATGTAACTCTCCATAGCAATAAGAATCTTCTAACTTCTAGGGCAATGCAGGGTATGGCCATCGCTAAGTACACTAAGTAGTACTTATAAAAAAAATACAAGTACACTAAGTAGTGAGATGTATAGTTTTGAGAAAGGGTTTATGTATAGTTACATTGTATAGTTAATACTAAAGAATTCTAGCCTTCTAGGCATGATCAATAAAGTAGATAAATTTTATTGTATTTGTATAATAATACTATTATATATAAGGAAAGAGATAGAAGATGTGATGTGTGGATATGGCATTGGAGAGAGTGAAGTAAGTTATAAGAAGACGCGAAGAAGGCGCTGACAAATCCCAAACCCAAAGGGATAAAGCACGAGAGAGAGGGAGAGAGAGGGAGAGAGAGAGAGAGACAAGAGATTGTGAGACAAGAGATTGTTGAAATGAATGTGCAGAGACAGAGAAGAGAGTGTTGAAGTGAATGTGCAAAGAGGGAGAGGGAGAGAGAGAGAGAGAGAAGGCAATAGCATGACTCTTGTGGACGCAAACCCATGTCTTAAAAGATGCTCTTTGTCGGCTCTCATGCTCTTCCCTTCTCCACGTGCCCTTCTCCTTCCTCTTGTTTTGCATTTTGGATTAGCCAGTATTATTGTATGTTCATGGTTAAAACTTATACTGTGATCGTACATATATACTGCATCAAATGTGGTAAACGGACCAAATATTCAAAACCTTAGTTTGTATCTAAGAACTTTTTATATTTTTAATAGAATACCTCGGATCGGAGACTAGCTATTGAACATATATTTACGTCTCCAAGCATAGCACAATACCCAAATTATAATTAATATTGAATGATCAAACGGTATAAATATTATTTTAGATGAGTTTTTCCATCTTCTTACTTTTTCTTTTATCTTATCACAAATAATGATGATTTTTATTATTCACGACGTGTAAATTTGATTTGATGCAGCACTTAATTAGAAACACAGAATATATATTAGACATATTTGGATCATTGGTAAATCTCCATTAGCATCTAATTTTTGAGTATCATAGGTGGGTAATTAAATATCTATCCAATTACAGTTACATTAAACGAAAAAAAAAACAAAGATGGATTATTTTCATGAAATATACATTGTGCTGCTGTATTTGACAAATATTAAAAAGAAAAATTAATTTATTGATGATCTGGACCAGCTTATATATATGAGTACATATTTGGTTGACAAAAAAAACAGGTTAATACGAGAACACAGTTCCACCAAATGAGGAAGTTGCTGTTGATGCTTGACTTTATTAGATTGTTTTTTTTTGACAAACTTTATTAGATTGTTATCCCTTTTTTTTTTTCCAAGATTGATATGTAATCTGAAATATGACTCATAAGTTTTATTCGTAACTCATGTTAGAAACATTTGGTTATTTACGAATCCAAAAAGATATGCATACAATTGTTTTTATCGTACTTACGATGTTTATATAGTGATAGTTGATAAATGGTTTTCCATTTTTTCACCTTTCAAAAAAAAATTAAGATTGTGATTCCCTTTTTCTATTACCATGTATTGCATTTATCATGTCGAAAAAAAAATATTGCATTTATCATTTCTTATATTATTGAAAAGTAAGTTATATATTATGCACGTAATATGAATATAATTAGTAATTTTTTCTGCCAATCGTTTACAAAACAATACTCCCTATGATCCATAATAGCTGATGTTTAAGGATTTTACACACAAATTAAGAAATCACACAAAATCATAATTTTTTTATTTTTTTTAAATTAAAACATCATTTATTGTTTAATTAAACACAATTCAACCAATGGTCAAAAATAAATATAAAAACTTTAATTTGACATTGAAAATGTAAAACATCAATTAAAATGAAATAATTTTTTTTTGCTTAAACATCAACTATTATGGATGAGAGGGAGTATTCTTTTAACCATTGATGATTATCATGCAAACACTCTATTTATTTTATTGTTTACCAGTTACCATATTCCATCATTTCATTACCAATTTACCATGTATCACTATTCATAGGACGTATATAATTAGTTATGTATCAATATTTTTAGTTAATTTGTACTATAATTATTAGCAAAAGAGATGCCAAATTTTGTTTCCATCAAAAATTCCAACAATTAGTTGGTTCGATAACGATTATTGATCCCAATACAAACGACTAGCTTACGTCATTACATTTGAAGTGTGATTATTATCTTACAAATAATAAAATCAATAAAGTTTTTGGGAAATGAGGTCACTTGTATTTTTCTAAAATTTATCCTCAAAAGGCATGAATTTTATCAAACCAGCGTTTGAGTTCAGAAGCTCGCTTAAAGATAGGACAGCTTGCTTTCAATCCGAATTTTACGGATCATTAATTGATTAGTTTACTAATTTCATTAGGTTTTGTTTAATTTTTATTTTATTTTTTTAGTATCGGTTTATTAAAGTATGAGTACGTTAAAAACATTTAAATCCTACTTTGTATAGTTATGATGTTCTAATCATCTTATATCTCACTATCCCAAAGTTTGGTTAAACCATTTTATATGAGCATCTACGAGCATCTACAGAAGAAATAAAGCATGTTGTCAACAAAAAAAAAACAAAAAAAAAGAAGAAGAAGAAAGAAAGCCTGTTTTCATAATTTAATTGAGGAAAATAGCACTTTATCAATTATCCATTAACAAAGCAGCTTGTACATGGTGTTTGTGATGTACATTAAGAAACCTGTATAGATAGTATCCTCCGAAACTTGACCCAAAAAACCAAAAAAGAAAAAGAAAAGATACATATATGGTACGAATACGACAACATGTTACTATAATTTCTGTATGTGATTTTTTTTCTGTTGGGATAACAAACAAAGTCCCAGTTGAAAGTTTAGACAAATATAGTATAATATATAAGTGATGTTCAACTTTGATTAGTATGAGATCTTTGGGGAAAGAGCCAAAAAACAAATCCGTGCGGATTTTGCCACCCGGTCCAAAGCGGACAATATTATACTAAAATGGGAGTTGGACATGGGCTTGAAAAGCCCAACAATTGATATCAGAGCTCGGGATTCAAAAAAGATGGACCGAGAGAAGTGGGTTGGGCTGGATGTTCGTTGTGGGAGGGAGAGCCCTCAAGGTGTACTTCGCGATTAGGAATGTCGGGCCTTGTGTCGAAAGTCTTCATGATTATGCAGAGAGTCAGGTGAAGAGTTCCGTTGGTGATTACGGCGGTACAAGAAAGGGTGATAGGTTTCGCTAAAGGTCGGAGTCCAAAGATTTGTGGTCTTTGGTTTGAGGAAAAGTTTGTTGGGATAACAAACAAAGTCCCACATCGAAAGTTTAGACAAATATAGTATAATATATAAGTAATGTCCAACTCTGATTAGTATGAGGTTTTTTGGGAAGGAATCCAAAAACAAATTCGTACGGGCTTTGCCATCTGGGTCAAAACGGACAATATCCTACTAAAATGAGAGTTGGACATGGGTTTGAAAAGCCTAACATTTTCAAAATAACAGCCACGTTTTATGAAAAATAATAATGGGATATCTTAATATATAACATGTTCCACAAATATATAACACGCGAGTTGCTGGAGAGAAACAAAAACTCGTAAAATTGCGTCAAATATTGGTCACCCTCTTATAGTCTTATTTATGAATTTGCCACTTTGATATTTCTCTCAAAACATTTTCAAAACATTTAGTATGTTTATGATGTTCACTTCAAAAGAAAAAAAAAGTGAGATCGATGGTAGAAATGTAAAATAATGAAATTATTTGAATCAAATAATGTTTTGTTGGTAGAAGTTGAAGAATTATGATAAAATATTAAGAGGAGTTCCAACAAAAAAAAATTATTAAAAGGAAATTATGGTACTAGTAATGAATATTGGATAAAAATAAAAATAAAACTATGCTTATCAAAATTTTCAGATTATACGTGGTCAAAGTAAAAAAAATTCGTGATGAAGACAAGAAAAGAGTAAAAGCTAAGATCTTGATTGATAGAGCATTTAAAAAAGTATTAAACATTTTATCAACCAATCAACAAAACATTTAGGAAAACATTTAGAAGATGCAGATGTTCTGCAAATGCTCTTCCATCTATGCTTTCATATGAAGTTTTTGGTAGAGTATTAACCTATAAAATATCAAAAAAATAAAATAATTTTATATAACTAATTTATTTTGTTAAATAATATCAAAAAATTATGTTTATATGAAAATGTAAATTTTATACTTTTAAAACCAATATTTAACATTATTATATTTTTTTATTAATTTTCAAATAAAAATTTAAATAAAAATATAATATAATAAATACAATTGAAATATATTAAAAAAAATCAGTGCAAATTATATTATAAATATAACCATAGATATAGTGCTTACGAATANAGATGAAGCAGAAACAATATCAATGGAGGCGAGGATTAATCTCTTTCCTTAACTCAAAGAATCTCCCGTAGTGCGACGGTTTTAATAGATTCGTGAGTCCCAGGATACAACCATTGAATCCGTTATCGCGAACACTCGATAACGGATCTATCGAACTTTATACTACGATACTCTCGAAATAAAAGACTTACTTTTATCAGTAGAGAATTGAAGGAACCTTTCTTTTTCAAGTGTGGTTTTGTGTGTAATCGGATTCCTTTCTCTCAAGAGAGGCGATCCTATATATAGGAGAAGATCATAGAGGAAATTATTTCCAACTAGCAATGTGGGACTTTTTACATGTCCCTCACAAGGCTTTTCCTTTTTAGGCTTTTTCCTTTTTTTCAAGGCTTATCCTTTTAGCCCAAAAACCTCATTTCAATTCACACATACACATATTTATAAAGCCCACAAGCTTTTATAAATTTTGTTCCAACAGTAAATTCATCAATCAATACAGTTTTCCAAGAAAATGGCTTTTTAAGTTTATAAGATTTTTGAATTTTTTATTTTTTATCTAAAAGGGAAAGGGAACAAAAAACAATATTATTTTAAAATTATACAAACGGAGCCCAACCAAAATTTGATTCTATTTGAAAGTCCTTGCAAAGTGAAGACACATATTATCCGCCCAAACCAAAGTTTAAACAATATCAACCAAAGAAAATTAAAGTTTAGTCTAAATCCTGTTTTTAAACTGTTTAATAAATCTGAAACCTACAAACAAAAACTGTTTGCAAAAATATCCGAAAACCTAAAATTCGAATTAGACCAAAGTTGGGATTTTTTAAAAAACTAATCAAAAACTTAGTTGGACACTACTATTCATAAAAAGTCGTGATAATAGGAAATTAATATCAAAGTGGTGGGGGCATGTGAGTTAAATAATGATTAAGCAACAATTAATGGAACATTAAGACGGCATTGTTGAGACTTAAGAGTCTAGACAAAATTGAGCTAACGACAAAGCTAAAGCTAAAAAAAAACTCACATGACATGATATATATCAACGGTTCTATTATCCATGAGGAATCTCGTGATTGAGAACTAAACTTACAATCATTAATATATTCAAAGCCTATTGGGTTTTCTACCTTACGAATTTTAGCTTTGATAAGGTTTGATTACCAAAATTTAGAGTGTCATCTTTGTTGCTGTGTTAGTTTACTAGTTTTAAGGGGTTTAAAGTAGTTTTAAATATTGTTATATCAGAATATCACAAGAACCGATTTTTTTTGTTATAGAACCGATTTTTTTTGTTATAGCTGTGTAAATTATGAGTCGAAATTAGACTGAGTTTATGTGACGAGTTTCTGAAGTGATTATACATATAAATCGTTTGTGTCTATGAAATACACATGATTATATATTTTCGAAAATATCTAAACATGTTTCAAATCAGGAACACATATCAAATATCTTTGAAGAGAGTCTTCAATAGATATTTTTGTTTTTTTTTGTCTCTATTTCATAAACGTTGAAGAAATACTATTTATTTGATTTACTTTTTTTTATAACCTTTTTAACAAATTTGTTTTTGAGTTTTTTTTGTCGACTCATTT
This sequence comes from Eutrema heterophyllum, assembly GCA_002933915.1. Lineage (NCBI taxonomy): Eukaryota > Viridiplantae > Streptophyta > Magnoliopsida > Brassicales > Brassicaceae > Eutrema > Eutrema heterophyllum. The sequence continues at coordinate 499,941 of PKMM01030072.1, forward strand.
ACATAATATTGAATTATATATTTTCAAGTATAAAACAGTCGTGAAAGTCTTTTAATCCAATATTGATCGAATATCGAGAAGTGTTACACTAAGTTCGGGATCCAATTCCCAAATAATGCAATTGTTTGCTAATTGTGGTTGTGGACACAAACTTATTGGATATTCTAGCGTATTACATATGAAAACGTATTTATGTTTCTATGTGTTCTGACTACTTTGTCGTAAAATCCTTCATCACGAAGCTTCCAACGTGATCTTGTGCATCGCGGATAATTATAATCATTATACTACAAAATAGAACTCCAATTTTTATATTTATGTTTTACAGGTTTTCTATCCAAAAATATATGCATGTAATTATAAATCAATAGGGAGAATTCTCTAACAAATAATACTTCTAAATTGATGAAATAACAATCTCGTACATTTTTTTTTGTTAAAGTAATAACAATCTCGTATATATAAGTTATAAACAATAAGAATGCCCAATTGTAATCTTGCATTGTTAACAATTCTTAGGTATCTGAACTAATTAAACAATAAATAACTTTGGTACGCACAATAGTTATAACTTAGTCGTCCAACCTTTCAGGAGCTCGTTGAGGGTCAAACTAACATTAACATTTAGTAATATTTTTGCTCTAGTTCATCATTTAGAATCTTTGTGGATTTTCGTTGCCAGAAATTAAAATAAAAAAAAATCTTTGTGGATTGTCCTTGCCATGGTGCTAACTTTTGTGTTCCTCAATTATCTATTCAACTAAGTGGATATTTTGTTGTATATCCTTTATACATGTTCTTCCCTGAAGATCATAAATCAATCATTACAAGAAAACAAGCGCATTTCCGACGGCGTTTCCAACGGATTGTACACCGTCGGAAATGTCCGACGGAATACCGAGGAATTTCCGAGGTTATTTTGACGGACTGAAAATAATCGGAAATCAGTCGGACTATTCCGGCGGATTGATTTCCGTCGGAAATTTCCGAAGGATTTAGGATTTTAGCCAAGGGAAACTTACCCGGTGTAAGTTTTAGCCGGGAGTTTAGAATTTTATTCGGCTAAAATCCTAAACCGTCAAAAATTTCTCGGAAATTTCCGACGGTTTAAGGTAATAACCCTCAAATCAGCCGGATTTTATACATGTTAGGTCTTGATAGATCTATAAGTATTAAAACTATTTTCTGTGAAATCTTTTTAAGAATCAAACATTTTTAACTTTTTAATTGAAACCCTAATCAAACTCGTAAGTGTCCTTATATGTTATATGTGTTCTTATGAAAGCTTGATCTCGTGCATCGATCGATTGTTAGAAAATGGAAAACGACTTGTTCTGTTTGGTTTTCAAAGGTTTTTCTTATTAGTATGTAACACTAATGGTTATAAAACACTAAAATTTATGAAATCTTCAAAATCTAAACCCTAAACCCTAAACCCGTCGGAAATCCCTCAGAAATTTCCGAGGGATTTCCGACGGACCTAGATATTTTATTGTTTCACAGCCGAAAAATGCTAAGTATAAAACTTCAAAATATCAAGGGCCGTCGGAAATCCGTCGGAAATTTTCGAGGGATTTCCGACGGATACTGAAATTTTACCCGCGAAATTAAACCGTCAAGCGAAAATTGTTGAAAATCGAAGCGGTTAATTAAATTTAATTTCCGACGGATTCCCGAGGGAATGGGGCCGTCGGAAATTGTTAATTATATTAATCGATTCGTCTTCTTCTCTTTCTTTCTTTTCTCTTCTTCTCCTCTCCTCTCCTTCTTCCTCTCCGCGAAAACCTTCTTCTCTCCTCGGCTCTCCTCTCTTCCTCTCCTCTCCTCTCTTCCTCTCCTCTCCTCTCTTCCTCTCCTCTCCTCTCCTCTCCTCTCCTCTCCTTCTCCCATTCCGCCGCCGCCCCTCCACGCTAGCGCCGCCACCCTTCCACACCACAATTCCACAAATGTAAGTTTTTTTTTTGTTAGATTAGATAGTTTAATTTAATTAGGTGGTTAGATATAATTAGAAAAATTTGTTAGATTGCTAGATTAGGTTGTTAGATATTAATTGTTAGATTGTTAGATTAGGTTATTGTGGAATTAGATTAGGTTAATTATTTATAAATTTATAAAAAACGTTTTTGTAAATTAAATTTATGAAAAAAGTTTTTGTAAAATTTATTTATAAACACAATTTAATAAAAACGTTTTACACAATATATAAAAACGTTTTTGTAAAATGTTTTTAATAAATAAATATATAAAAACTTTTTTGTAAATTTTAATAAATAAATATATAAAAGCATTTTTTATAAATAAATATATAAAAACGTTTTTAATAAATAAATATATAAAAAACGTTTTTAATTAATAATTTTATAAAAAAAGTTTTTTATAAATCAATTTTTTTAAAAACGTTTATTATAAATACATTTATTAAAAAAGTTTTTTGTAAATATATTTTTTTTAACACATTTTTAAAAATTATATTTTTAACCGTTTTTTATATATTTTTGAATTAAATACGTTTTTAATAAATGTATTTCTAAAAAACGATTTTTATAAATGTATTTTCTTAAAACAAAATATAGGTTTTTTAGAAACAAAATATAGGTTTTTTATGATTATTTATATGTTTTATTTTGATGATTTAGTTTTTCTGTTTTTATTTTTGTAGGTCTTACGGTCAATTCGATCGAGATCGTTCTGGCGGTTCGAGGCGGAGGAGTAATTCCGCAACTCTGGGCTCGAGTACTCTTCCGCCTTCTACGCCTCATACGCCGTCTATTCCGGACAGTGAGAGTGTAGCTCATCTGGCGATCATGACCATCGAGGAGCTCGTCCAACAGCCGGGACGAGAATTACTCACAATTCTCTATCCGGACCTCCGCATTCCGAGATCTACTTGGTAATATATTTTTTTTCTTAATTAATAATTTTTTTTGTTTAATTCCCGATTTTTAATTTGTTTTTTTAATAGGTTTGGAATATCAGAAAATGACATTAGCAAGTCGATTCTGAAGATGTTGCACTCCATCCTCGACAAACCGTACAAGAAATTTTTGGATATTCCGTCAGACGAACAAAACATGTGGTTTCGGACGTTTGCGGTAAGTTATCATTTATTTATTTTTTGTTAAATATTTTGAGATTTTTTTTTAACTTCTTTAATTCTATTTCTTTTGTAGCAAGAATTTAATTGGAAGGGGACCATCACGAAAACGGTGGAGACAGAATTTTTCAAGGAGCCTAAAACGCAATTCTCGCCTAACATGAACGAGTGGAAAAAGGTTTGGAGAAGGCGTGGAGAGAAGCCAAAAAAGGCTTGAACGAGGAGGTGTTTAACGACTACATTCCGTATTGGCAAGACTCGGAGACCGTAGCTCTATCACAGACTAACTCCAAGAACCGGACTAGTCCCCGAGAAGGGAAGGGACCCGCTATCCACAACAACATGGCGAAGAGCTTCAAAAAATCTGAAATCGAAATGGTAAGTATTTTTAGTGTTTTTAGTTATTTTTGAATATCGTTTTTATTATATTTATTAGTAACTAACGGTTTAGTTGTTTTATAGACGGAGGAAGACGACGAAGTTCCGGATCACCTAAAAGTGATGGTGAGGACGCACACCAACAAGAAGACTGGCCAAATTCAAGATCATGCCGTCAGGGAGCTCGTCGAGAAGGTGACGAAGGTGCAGGACGAGATCCTTAGCCAGAGATCGCAGGACGGCACCACCGTTTCCAACCAGCTCACTCGGGTCGAGATCAATGACATAGTGCTCGGGGTAAGTAATAATTATAGAGTATCATTTCAATTAGATATTTATTGGTTAATAAGATCTAATGTTTGGTATTTTTTTGTAGGAGGTACCTGTTAAAAAAGGTCGTCGGCCAGGGTTGGGTAACATTGCGTCCCAACCTTCAACTTCTTCGGGTAGTTTTTCGATGGATCCAGAAATTCTCCGGCAAAACGAAGAGCTCAAGGAGAAGGTAACGACATTGGAGGACGAGCTCTCGACTCAGAAAACGAAGAGCGAGGCTTTGGAGGACAAGCTCTCGACTTAACAAACAAGGAGCGACAAAATGGCGAGTTACTTCAAATCGAAGTTCCCAGATTTCCCGTCAAATTTATTTTGATTTAGTTTTTTTTTTTTGTAATTTCCCAACAATTTCTAAAACTTTTTAAAATATTTTATAATTTTATAAGATTTTTAAATATTAATTAATTTTACAATTTCGTTTTTAATCAATTATTTAATAAATAAATAGAATTTTTTTTTTTTTTTAACGATTTTTTTTAATCCCTCGGAAATCCGTCGGCAATTTCCGACGGATTAAATATCCGACGGATTTCCGGGGACCTAGTACCGTCTGGTAAATAAGCCCTCGGAAATCCGTCGGAATTATCCCGGACGGACAAGTCCTCGGAAATCCCTCGGAAATGTCCTGAGGGTACTAGGTCCCCGGAAATCCGTCGGATATTTAATCCCTCGGAAATCCGTCGGAAATTTCCGACGGATTTTGATTTCTGAGGAGATAGATCCGAAGGCTGAATCCGTCGGAAATCCGTCTGTAAAATCTGTTCCGACGGGATACCGACGGATCTGGCCGTCGGTTTTATGGTGTTTTCTTGTAGTGAATGATTCTATATATCATAATAAATATATATAGTAGATAATCGTAGTCTTCTCAGACCAGTGACTACGTATTGACAATGCGCGTAACGATGTCATAGTAGTAGTACTCACATCATATAATAATTGAAGAGGACAAAAATAATCTCATTCGGTGCTCAACCGATTACCTCGGATGGTGGTGGCTATGAGTTCTTGGTGTTGTTCAAGCCATTTCGATCTTGACCATAGGCTTCAACGCAAGCGTATATTTAGCCGGGTACAAACAAATCCCAAGGAAACATTATAGAGGAACGTACACTTCACTATATAACCAATCACAATGTAAACTTGAACGGTGTGAAGAAGATGATTTTGATAATAGCCGTCATTGAGTGCATTATATTTGCCCTTTAGTGGTGGTTTACAGAGAGGTATTTTTTGACGTATTGAAGCTAGCTAGGGATGTTAAAACGGACCATTTTATCCCGCCCGCCAAACTCATTATTGGACTTGTAAGTCAACAAGTTTTGGGCCTATATTAACATCCCTAATTGAGGACATTGCTCGGAAACGGAATGTATGCAATTTCGGTGAAGGAACCTATGGTGTAGTTTATAAGGCACGAGACTAAGTGACCAATGAGCCAATAGCTTTGAAGAAGATCCGGCTGGAGCAGGAGGATGAAGGTGTACCTAGCACAGAAATTAGATAAATCTCCCTCTTGAAAGTAATGCAACACAACAACATTTTCAAGTATATGAAGATAATACTGTTGTCGAAAACTAATGCAAGATGAATCTGGTGAACAATTCTGGTTGATTCTTTGGTACACAAGTTGCAGGATGTAGTGCACAGCGTGGAACGTTTGTATTTGGTTTTTGAGTATCTGGACTTGGATCTCAAAAAGCACATGGACTCATCTCCTGATTTCTGGATCTACATATGATTAAAGTGAGTGCTAAAAAACTTTAGGCATTGTTTTAATTATGTGCTTAATGCATTTTCATGTCAAGGCACTTGTTAAATTAACAAACCAGTTACTCCTAAAAATACTGTAATGTTAAGCTGTTTGGTTGGTCATGATGCCATAAACTTCCTTGTGTAATTTTGAAACATCTATTTGTTTAGTTTCGCTGAATATTGTTGAATTCTAAGTTATGTAATTGTCCTTTCGATGATGCGTTTTAGTACTCAATACAGGCTTATCAGAGCTGTTCATCCACTGTTTGCAGACATATCTTTACCAGATTCTTCGTGGAGTTGCGTATTGCCACTCTCTCACAAAGTTCTTACAATCTGCATCAGTCGACAAAAGCAGAGGAGAAGGATTCTGGTGTGGAGGCCCAAAACGCAGCAAAATAAACATTCAGAGATGTGGGGCCACGATAAATCCAACTCCAGGCCAAGGACATCACCGTTTAAAACCACACGGCAGGGAAAAATATCAAAATCAACCTCTACTAAATTTGATGTGCCGAAAAAACTTGAACTAAAATACGGTGCAAATTTCTACCTTCCGACATAAAAATTTAAATTTTCTATCCAAACTATTGAATCTAACCCAAATCTAGCATTAACCGCAAATATGTTAGTCAAACCGTTAACAGCGATGACTCAGCAGTCTGAGTCAGCTGCCACGTCAGCTAAAGCGTCCACAGTTGATGAGTCAGCTGCCACGCCAGTCGTCATTTACAACAACAAAAACCAATTTTTTTAAGAATGATATCATTTTGCTATATATATTTTTTATCTAAATTTTTAATATTCTATTAATCTTAATTACCTAAAAATGATTCTATTTAAATCTCAATTTTTATGTTGTAAAATTTCTGTTAATCACACAAGCTAAAAATATATAATTAATTATTCTTTGTGGAACTATATTTTAAAGGAATCTAAATTTCATATTTATGGATTTGAGACTAAGAAGATGCGATTAAGCGGCGAATAAGATGAAGAACACGTATGTTTGATCGATTTCTTGATGTCTTGACGGAGGAGACGATGAAAAATATTGATTTAGGGATTTAAAATTTTTCAATTGGGAATTTTAGTGTAATATTTCATTAATCTTAAGTAGGTGGATTGCTTCAAAAAAAAACGAAAAAACCCTGAAACACTAAATTATCTTAACAAAAACTTGTGAATTCGAACCAAACCGAAATAAATTTTGGAATCGAATTGACCATATACCTAAATATTAGAATGAATGATAAAAATTACAGAAATAAAGAAAAATGCTAAGACGTTTGTACGCAAGGAAACTAGCTTGAGGAAACCATATTAGCAATATATGTCATCAAAAATATAACTAGACTTCTTTTAATGATATAATTGGTTATGTTCAATTTGATTTTTTTATCTATCCATAAATATAAAATTTATATTCCTTTAAAATATAGTTCTACAAAGAATAATTAATTATATTTTTAGCTCGTGTTATTAAAAGAAAATTACAACATAAAAAATGAGATTTAAATATAATCATTTTTAGGTAATTAAGATTAATGGAATATTAAAATTTTAGACAAAAAATATATACAGAAAAATGATATCATTCTTTAGCACTTCTACCAGTTACCTATAAAGGCGGCCAAGCTCACTTTGCGCCAAACCAACACTCTGCACGCTACCACATCGAGCCCGTTCCAGGAGAAGAAAATCAATTTCCTGCTTATGTAGCTTACCCTTTAGACCATGGGGTTTTCTATTAGAACAATGTCGGTTAATAGCGGGTATGAGAAGTTTTGTCAAGATATCATAAGTCAATTTCTTGTTTAATTTTGTCACAAAACCCCGTGTTTTTTCGATGAATCACTAGTAACAGGAAGATTAGGGAGTTGGTTAGGGGGAGCTAATTGGCAATGAACATAGGAATGGCAACCGGGGAAGAACCTCTGCACTCTACTAGAGCTACTACATGTCACCACTTTCTTTTCAACTCGTAAAGGTAAAGAAAAAAAATTTTGGTTTTTTTTTTTAAATGACGAATGGCGTGGCAGTTGACTCAGCAACTGTGGACGATTTAGCTGACGTGACAGCGGTCAATGCTGGATTTGGGTTAGATTCAATAGTTTGGATAGGAAATTTAAATTTTTATGTCCAGAATATAGGAATTTGCACCGTATTTTAGTTTAGGTTTTTTTTTCTGTACATCAAATTTAATAGAGGTTGATTTTGACCATTTGAAAAAAAAAGCAACAAAGGAGAAAACTTGGCAGAAATACAGAGGAGCTGCAGTACGGAATAGGTGTTTTCAACCAAGACCGATAATCGATTTGAAGCTCTCACTGAGTGTTAAGATTGAGACACATGGCCTTCCTCTTTAGGGTTTATTCTCTTTAAGCTCCTTTGTATAAATAGAAGTTGGATGTAATCGAAACATTAAGAGAGAATGAATCAATGAAATATTCAGTCATCTTCTTCAAACTATCAAAGTTTTGATTTTGCTTTCAAAGCCTTGTTCAACATTAGCATCATCAGCAAACTCCTTACACTTTATTTAGATTGTGTATCATTTGTCCAAAGATTAGTTCACAGATTTGAGCCGAAAAAATTCTCCCCTTCGGGAATTGGAGATTTTAGCAGAAAGTTGGAACGACGTCGTTTTAGTTAAGTGAGATTTATAATAATTTTTTAACTCTGTTTAATCCTTCTGTTAAGCAACTTAACGACGTGACTAATTTGGCTATGTCAACAAAAATATATGATTTAAATAAAAAAATCAACATAACTTGGTGATTTCAATTGTCCACGCAAAAGTTTATGTTTTGAATCGCCAAAAATTAAAAGTTCATGATTTTTTTTGACAATTTTCTCGTTATATTTTGTTTTTTTTTACTAGTATCAGGTGAATAGTATATTTACATGTTTTTTTTGTACAAGTTAGATATTTGTTCTATGCTCCTTTGATGATGCGAATTGAGAACGGGCTTAAGGTTGCTTGCTCATAAGTAAAATCCTAGATTCTCATTTCAGTTTTGTTTAGTTTTTAGTTTTTTTTTTATGACCTTGTCGCTTAGACTATCCAGGGATTAAAATGTCTTAGGCGATCTTTCTTAGAATTTTGATGTATAAGTTCAAGTCTTCAAGGCAAAAGCAAAGAACTGAAAATAAGAATCAGTAGGATGAACACATAAAAGAACACTACTGCAAATAAGATGACAATAATGGAGGATGATACATGTAAATATACTATTCATCTAAAAATCCAGATTCAGAGGCAAAGGACTCTAACTCTTTAGCTTTTTCATCGGTGAAACCAAGAGTTGCCAATATCTTGTGACCTGGAGACTCAACTTCAGACCAGATCCCCAGAAGTATATGGACTGGCATAATTTCGCCGATACCACCTATAACAATAAAGCAGTGAAACTATTTTGCTTAAGGTTCTGTCATAAAATTCAAGTATGCATATGCATAAATAGGAAGAGTTTATAAACAGAGATATCTCTTTTCTGCAAGATAAAAGTAGCTAACGACATGAAAATTTCCGCACAAGCCAAGAAATTAACAGACATTCATCTGTCGATCGATATAAACCAAGTAACGTTGCTCTCATGACGACATTTATAACCACAAAACTCATGGCTGAAGATGAGATTCACAAAGTTATAGAGACGAGTTGAGTTAGAACTGAGACAAAAAACCTGCTTTTAGATTCTGATTCACAGCAGAGTCAAGTGCTCGTTGAGCATCTTCGGTTAGAGGAGGATGTTCCGGGCTGAAGAAATACAAGTCTGCCTTTCCTAGTAACTTGACTGTCTCTTCACGAACTTTGTAAAGCATTATCTTATTCGCCCGCAAGAACTTCGAAGTAAAACTAGTTCCTGCCCATCAGATTAACACTATCTTATCACTACCAAGAAGATCCTAACAGAGCTTTGTATCATCTCGAGAAAAACACGGACTACATTTAGTTTGATTGCAATAAACAAAAAGGCACCTTCAATCAAAATACCCATGAGAAGTGCTTCAGTTCCAGTATTTGGATACTTGAGCTTCCTAGCTTCGAGCTCTCCCATGGCAAATGATTTAATTCCTCTCCATGACCATCTACATTTTACATTTCCCTCAAATTTCTCAAAACCCTAAATCAACCTCAACACATTGCAAGCATTTCAATCCTCACTAACTTATAGGTCTAAGAACAACACTTACTTGGGTTTTTTCGCATCGGAAACCACAGATTCCGGATTCCTGTAATCAAAATTGAACACGTAATCTTGTAATTTAACCCCCAAAACTAAAACTATAATTGAACAATAATCAACCAAGATTCGAGAAAAGTTACGCGGTGGGTAAGCTCGAAACGACGGCGATTGGGATCCGTCGTCGCGTGCTTGAATCAGTTCGTAGAACGGAGGCGGAAGAACCGAGAGAGAGAGAAGAATCAACGCCCATCCATGGATTCGTCAGATTCAGGGATTTTACAGGGTTTCTCGAAGGGAAGTAGTATAATGGAGAAGATAGTTTATGTTTAGAGAAAGAATCGATTTGTAAGATCATTGGATTCGCCAAAGTAAATTTGCAACAAGATTGAGCAGCCATTTCTGTAGCGAAGAAAGGATGGATTGAGTATATGTTTGGATAACGGGAAAAATGAAAGAAACAAATTGGGGGAAGGAGATTCCTGGAGGAAGAAGACAATTGAAACGGCGCCGTCCAAATTACCATTTTATAATTTGAATTTGTTGAAGTTTGAAAAGCCCAAAAAGAGAGTTTCTTATATATGGGCTTAAGGGCTGAAACAAACCCAATAGAGCCCATTTAGTAGAGCATGATCCTTCTCCTTTTTTACATTAATGTAAGAGGTGGTTTTTTTTCTACCGTATAAACAAAAGTGTAAAAAAGTAATGGTTGCTGTAGAACGATCAAAATTTGTAAATAATGAAAATAGAGAGATTTTTGGTTTATCTTTAAGAAATGAAGACCCAAGGGACTATCGAGTAATAAACAGAGAGTTTGTTGCTCGATGAGAACATACAAGATTCGAGAGCGTTTTGGACAAGATTTTCGGGAAGTAAACTGGATTAATATTTCGATTCCCATGAGAGATTTACAAGAACAAGAACAATTAAAAAAACAAGTGTTTGAGTTTAGAGCTAAATTGTAGTTTAAGAGTGGTGTGTAGAGTTGGAATATGGTCCTTGGCTCTTTGCCTTTATCCTTGTTTTACACTCCGAGATCGTGTTTAACGTCTCCATTTACTCCGTCTGATTTTCCATGAATGGTATTTAAGTCAGAGATTTTGGCCGTTACGTTTAGGCGACTTAACTCACCGGTTTGAACGAGTCTTTGGTCTCGGCGGGTTGACTAACGATTTTGCATTTAATCCCTTTTGACCGTAGATGTTCACTCCGATGGGCCTTTCAACTTGGCCCAGCACCTCGTTACTCATTTGATCTTGTTTGACTTCAGCGCTTTTTTACCATAGGTTTACTGGACCCAATTTACATGGCTGAAATTTTAACTCCACAGTAACGATCAACTGACATTTGTATTTTATCTTTTCAAGACAGAAAATCCAAAGAAATTCTAGAAAAAAATAGATAGTCGAAACTCGTTCAACCAAACAGATTCATATAAGATAATAAGAAGTTTGAGCAATTGCAACAATACATGTGATTATGTGAAAAGATTATACCGCAAAACAAAATTCAAATATGGATATAAAAGTCTTTATTTAAGAAGAAAATGAATGTTGAACCTAATTTCTTTTGGGATTTTTGGCTATTATTCACTTTTTGAAAATTTTATAAAGTTTTTAACACTTTTTAAATTTAATTTGAAAACTAACACTTATTGTATTGTACACGTGTTGATTTTTCAGTCGTATCCATGTACAATATTGCGCAAATCAACGGTGTACAGTATACGAACCAATAAGAAGCACAACAAAATCGTCATTTGACACGGAAGACAAAAAAAATGACAAAATTATAAGTAAAGTTAGGTGCAATTATCTCATTTCTTTTCTCATATATTTCAAATAGTAATATTTTTCAATGTTTTGTTTTTTTTCCGGGATTTTTTGCTAATTTGTCACTTTTTCAAAACTCTATTAGTATTTTAGCATTTTTCCAAAAGTGCTATTAGGATGTAACACTTTATGTACTGTACACCACTGTACATTCCTTGACTTTCCAGTCAAACTCATGTACAGTACCGCGCGAAAGCAAGGGTGTACAATACACGCGTGTATCAATAGGGGGTAAAATCGTCATTTTGTAAAGGAAAATGTTAGATCCTTTTGGACAGTAGCCGAAGTGTTAGAAATTTAAAAGATTTTTAAAAAAGTGACTACCTAAGCAAATTCTTCTTTTCTTCCTTTGTCCTTTAGAATCATTTTCTTCGTTTTCTAGTAAGTCAACGTCTAGAGAGACAAAGCATGAGAGAAGTTCGTATTTTCTTTATGCTGTCACATGACAATAGATGGTTTGGTTTTCATACGATCTGGTGGTGACTGGTGAGAATAGAAAGAAAAAACAAAAAAGTGCTATCATTGAAATATTTGATATTTCAAAACTACTATATTTTCAAAATTAAGTACATACAAAAAAAAATGTTTACACATTGAGATATTTTTTTGATATTATCCAAGGGAAAATCGCATAGAAAACTTTTAAGATGGCAACGACTTACACTTTAAACCTCCAAGGTTTGTAACTAGCATTATAAACCCTCAACATGGAAACTTTAGCAGATAAAACCTTCAAGGTGGATCCCGAGTACGCGCCGTCAATTTTTTAAATGGAAATCCTAATTCTGTTAACGGAGATATGAATTCCGTCTAAGATTCTAAAAACGTGTTTAAATAAATATTAAAAATAATTAAATAATAGAATTAAAAAAAACAAAAAAACAAAAAAATAACATTTAACGCATATATCCCAAATCGTGATTTAGGGTTCTTCATTACTCTGAAAACAAAAAAAATCGAGAGAGGAAGAAAGGGATTTTGAATTTCAGTCACCCAATTCGATTGATTTCTGCGAAGTCACTTGCTGAGACAGCCCAATTCGAGGTCGGCTTAGACATCCTCTGTAGTGGATTCGTTTTGTAGATTCATAGGTTCATCTCAACAATTTCTGTTTTTTTGAACTCTGAATTTCTTGCAGATGGCTCAGAGTGCAAGTTCCTCAACCATAGAATACAAGAACGAGTATGGTGTACTGTGTAATTGTAATCGAACTGCTAAGATTGTGAAAGCTTGGACTAATGACAACCATGGGAGGAGGTTTTATGCTTGTACATGTCGTAAGAATGGTAACGGATATGAGTCTTGCAATTTTTTCCGTTGGTTTGATGTGGAGAAACCTCATGGGTGGCAACATTTAGCGTTGTTAGAGGCGAGAGATGTTATGCGTGACCAGAAAGAGGAAATTAGGAAGTTAATGGAAGCGAACAAAGCATTTAGAGTTGAAGATCCCACTCAATTAGAGGATGACTTGACGAATACCCGTGAATGTGAAGCGCTCAAGCGAGAGGTGTTGATACTTACCGAGATGAGTAGGATTTACGGAAATATTGTGATATCTTCAACGGTTGGTTTTACAGTTGCCTTGGGAGTCATAATGGCGATGTGGAAGTTCTAGAGTTGGTGTTATGATAATGTGTTTATGTTTTTGTTATGCTTGCTTAAAAAACTGCTTATGTCTTTGTTATGCTTTGATATGTTAGGTTTCTTATGAAACTGCTTATGTCTTTGTTATGCCTTGTTATGAAATTGTTTTTATTATGGTGGGATCGAATTGTTGCATTGCTTGTTAAAAGGAAAACAAATGTATGCTTGCTTTAAGTGTATCTGATTCATAAATTAGAACCTAATGTGAATCAAACAAGACTGGATTTAAAACTTAAAGGTACAAGAAAATGTTGTAGGCATGATGATAAAAATTTAAAAGAGGACTGGATTTAAAACTTAAACAGCTTCTCGAGGCTGCGATCGAGAAGCCCTGTTGTTAAAAGTATCAAATGTTGTATCTGTGAAAGGACTCATTAGTGTTGCAAATCCTCTAGGAATGTTGTCTGCTTTTGTTACATTCAATGGTTTTCCACGGTTAGGCTTCTTCACTAGTGGCTTTTTCTTTTTAGAGCTGACTGGTCGTTGAGGAGCACTAGATGCAGTAGGATATGAATCAATTGATTCTCCTGGTTGTAATGGTTGTGAGCATGAAACAGCTTCAGTAGTCTTCCTCTTTTTCCTTGGCTTTGTAGGTCTTTTAGGGACAACCTGAAAACAGACTCAGCACAGTTTTTTCTTTCTTAAAAACAGAATCAAATCAACCACAAAACAGTTTCAAACAACAAAAATTGAGCATTTTGAAACACTTACATCGTCTGGATTCTTACGAGGTCTACCTCTTCTGTTTTTGGGTCCCTCCACAACAACTTTCTCATTCTTACATCCACTCTTGATGTGTCTAGCTTCACAGCAGTTGCTGCAGTGTAATGTTCTCCCATGTCTGGTTACTTTGCCCAAGTTTTGGAGGTCCTCAAAAGGTTATTTTCTTCTATCACGTTTTGGAGGTCTCCCTCGTGGCTTTCGAAACTCTGGAACTAGAATTTGAGGCTTATGTACCTGCTGCCACAGCTTCTCACCATTGATAGGTTTTATGTTTTCAGCATATGTGGCTTTCATTAGACTTGTAGAGTAATAATAACACACATAGTTTACAGGAGAAGCCTGGTTGTCATCAAGAACACATATTGCATGCTTGCACGGAATACCTGTCATAAAAAACTCATTATTAAGCACATATTTGTTTTTCATCTGCCCCAATTCTCCGCATCACCAAACATCAAGTACTCACCAAAATCATACAAAAACAAGCTCAGTATTAAGCATAGGAGAAACCATGTACCTGTGAGATCCCAACGTCTACAAGCACACTGGCGGGTACTGGTGTTGACTGAGTAGCTGTGGTCAAACTCTTTAACCTCATACAGCGTGGAACTACTGCGGATTGTTGAGCAATATTTATTGTCCACCCGTGCTTTCTCCAATATTCCCATTGTGATTGGTGTGAGTATTGTATCACACCTATCTGCTTGTAGTTGTCTCCTTGAGATCCTTCTCATCGCTTGTCTTCTGATATCCTCTAACAAGCTAAGGACAGGCTTCGATCTAGCTATTTTGATTGTCCTGTTAAATGCTTTAGACAAGTTGTTGTGAACATCATGGCAGCGAGACTCAAGGGAGAAGAAAGCTCTACACCACTTGTGTGGTTCTAGTGACATCAATGATGCATATGCAGCTGGATCATATGACTCTACCAACTGCATCCTCTCTTTAATTTCTCCTTCATTATAGCTGTAAGCAACTCCCCAAAAGAGATTTTTATACTCTGACCTTGAGAAAGTCTTCCTCCAATTGGCATATATATGCCTTACACACATACGATGCTCTGCATTAGGAAACTCAGACCCCACGGCAAGAACAAGTCCCTGCCCGACATCATTACAAAAAAACCAGTTTAAACTATAAACAAAAAACGAAATCATAACAGGAAAAATACCATATCAAAAACAGATCCGAGACTTACCTTTTGCTTATCAAAAATGATAGTCAAATTGTCTCCTAATCCCAGGTCAAGGTTTGCATTTAGTTTCTTAAGAAACCAACCCCAAGTGTCTTTGTTCTCACCTCGAACCACTGCCCATGCAATTGGATACATCATGTTGTCTACATCTCTACCAACAGCTGCAAGCACATCACCATTCAACTCCCACTTCAATAAGCATCCATCTAGACCAATAACAGGTCTACAATTGTTCTTCCACGATCTGACTAACTCCCCAAAGCAGATGTACAAGCAGTCAAACTTATGTCCTTCATGCTGGGTGCAAATCTCAGTTATGATATCTGGATGGGTTTGTATAAGCTCAGCTTGGTATTCCCACAACTTCCCAAATTGTATTGCTTGAGCTTGCAAGATTGAGTCCAAAGCAATTCGTCTTCCTCTGTAGCATTTTGACATGGGAGCAACAATGTTATACCTTGCTTTTATCGTGTCTTTAATCACTGCTGTTGTTAAGTTAACATTCTTTCTAATTTCTTTTCTAAACAGGCCGGCTACCACACCTTGCTTAAGCATTGATACTCTGCTAGATTTTTCATGATTGTGCACATTGTGACATACTTTCACCATCCATTTGTTCAAACGAACCTCCACTGAGCAGAATACTCTCCACTTGCATTCCTCTTCACAACAAACAGCAGCAATTCTGGATGCTTCTGACTTGGCCATTTTGACATCATACTGCGTGTTTAGTGAGTAACGTAGTAGTTGATCTTTAAACTCCAGCCCACTGTTAAACTTCTGAAATAACCAAAGAAATGGCGGCTTATCGAAATCTCCATGAATCTGAGTTTTTCCTTTCGATCTTTTCTTATTTGTCCATTGCTCCCATTCCTCATCTGATGACAATGGCGTATCTGGATACTCCGCATCACCCAACATATATCCTTTGTAGTCTTCNATGTCCTTCAGGCTGGGTGCAAATCTCAGTTATGATATCTGGATGGGTTTGTATAAGCTCAGCTTGGTATTCCCACAACTTCCCAAATTGTATTGCTTGAGCTTGCAGGATTGAGTCCAAAGCAATTCGTCTTCCTCTGTAGCATTTTGACATGGGAGCAACAATGTTATACCTTGCTTTTATCGTGTCTTTAATCACTGCTGCTGTTAAGTTAACATTCTTTCTAATTTCTTTTCTAAACAGGCCGGCTACCACACCTTGCTTAAGCATTGATACTCTGCTAGATTTTTCATGATTGTGCACATTGTGACATACTTTCACCATCCATTTGTTCAAACGAACCTCCACTGAGCAGAATACTCTCCACTTGCATTCCTCTTCACAACAAACAGCAGCAATTCTGGATGCTTATGACTTGGCCATTTTGACATCATACTGCGTGTTTAGTGAGTAACGTAGTAGTTGATCTTTAAACTCCAGCCCACTGTTAAACTTCTGAAATAACCAAAGAAATGGCGGCTTATCGAAATCTCCATGAATCTGAGTTTTTCCTTTCGATCTTTTCTTATTTGTCCATTGCTCCCATTCCTCATCTGATGACAATGGCGTATCTGGATACTCCGCATCACCCAACATATATCCTTTGTAGTCTTCATCACTTTCTTCAGCTTCTCTTGTTGCATCTTGTTTGTCATCTTCATGTTGAACATTTGGTTCCTTACTTTTTGCACCTTCCTCAAATAGACATCTAAACCTCTGATCACTAGCACCGTCTCCTGCATCCATCACAACCTCATCTCCGTCATCAACCACATTCTCATTTGCCACACCTTGATTCTGATCTGCATTTCCATTCTCATATGCAGGTGCTTCATCCTCAGATTTCTCACCTTCTTCATATTCTCTTGGCCTCTCATCATCAGCATTATCGTCATCACTGTCCTCAGAGTTCTCACTTTCTTCATATTCTCTTGGCCTCTCATCAACAACATCATCGTCATCATTTCCCTCATCATCAGCATCATTACCCTCATCCGCATAATAACCATATTCAACATCGTCTTCACGCTGGCTACTGGTGAGATAATGAATGACACCGGGTGTCGATTCTGAGCAGTCGTGCTCAATAAAAACCTCTAGATAACCAGAAACTAATCCTAGAAAACACAGCTCATACATATCCTCATTCGTGTGATCAAACACATACTTCAACTTCTTCATCTCCTCATTTAGGTCTTTGTACCAAATCAACGAAATTGGTGCACCAACATGAACATCATTAAGAAAGACTTCAAATTTCTCCCAAGTAATTTTAGATACTTTCCATTTCATACACAAACAACCCAACTCACCACTGTACTTGTAATCATCGTCTCCTTTCGTACAACTACCACCATAGTGAATTACGAGTTTGATTGTCCCATTTTTCCTGTTAAAAATAAGCAAACAAAGTAAGCAAAAAACACTAGTCTCTCTTCACACCCAATACATACAAATTATGTAACTAAATTGTGCAAAGGAATCACAACTTTTAAGCAAATAGCAGAAATTTTTTTTTTTCCAATTTTCAGAAAACCTGGAAGAGAGTAAGGAGATGGGATTGAAGAAGATTGCAGTGAATCAATCAATCACGGATTGAGAAAGATGAAGCCAAAAAAAAAACACACACATTCCGACTTCGAAATTCAAATCGAATCGACTTGAGCTCTCAGATTTCAAAGTACACACACATTACCCAACACACACGAAATCAAATCGAAAACAGAAGATTAAAAGGACCCTTACCTCATTTCGACTTCAGCTCTCGGGTTGAGCTCGGGTTGAGCTTTCAAATCCATGGTTTTTGCAGCGCAGAGGATGTCTAAGCCGACCTCGAATTGGGCTGTCTCAGCAAGTGACTTCGCAGAAATCAATCGAATTGGGTGACTGAAATTGAAAATCCCTTTCTTCCTCTCTCGATTTATTTTTTCTGGGTAATGAAGAACCCTAAATCACGATTTGGGATATATGCGTTAAATGTTATTTTTTTGTTTTTTGTTTTTTTTTAATTCTATTATTTAATTATTTTTAATATTTATTTAAACACGTTTTTAGAATCTTATACGGAATGCATATCTCCGTTAACGGAGTTAGGATTTCCGTTTAAAAAATTGACGGCGCGTACTCGGAATCCACCTTGAAGGTTTTATCTGCTAAAGTTTCCATGTTGAAGGTTTATAATGTTAGTTACAAACCTTGAAGGTTTAAAGTGTAAGTCGCTGCCCCTGGAAGATTTTTTATGCAATTTTCCCTATCATCCGATTACAAATAATAAATTATGGTCTATAACAAACGAATCTAACTATGTGTTGTACATACGATCACGATAAACAATTTTATAGAAGGCGAGAATACAATTTATTTACACCACATTTACAACGGACAGTTTTTCTCGTAACACACAAAACCGAACAGATCAAACTGCAATAAACCGAAAATTCCGATAATTTTGTATCTATAAATCTTGCAAACCGCAAGACTATGTATTCACCAATAATTGGACACGAAATCTTGTATAGAACATTAGAACTTTTAAATCTTTTATCAATTTACTCGATCAAATCGGCTTCCACAAAATAAATTCTACTTAAAAAAGTCAAGATCTTTGACAAGTGGTGTTGTTAAGATTTTAATTATCCTAATATATACTCCAGTAAAGAATAAAATCCCAAGACAACAAGTACGACTTTGTTTAGTCTCTCATAGATTCCTTTCCTTCTATCGAATCATTCATCATCTTCCAACAAAACTTAAAATCTTTCTCTCTCTCTCTCTCTCTCTCTCTCTCTCTCGTGCAGAGCTATGGATCGTACCCACCAACCCGAATCCACGACCCGACCCGGAAACACCGTCGTCCTCTCCATCGACTGTCTAAAAGGAAGCTCCAAAAGCGAAGAATGGAGCGGCGATATGCTTCAAACCGGAGACATAGTGGAAGAGATCCGAATCGGTTCAGGACCCGGTTCAGCTATTTTCAAAGCTCCGTTTAAAGGAGGCAAAGCTTGGCTCCAGAAGGTTCTTCACAATTCCTTCAGGAACAAAGAAACTTCTATTGTTGTCCGAGTCAGACGTGGCTCCGACGATTTCTCCGATCTGTCTGCTTGTATTGTTCCTAACGAATCCGCCGGTAAGAGACAGTACATGCTCAGATCCATTGATGACCCGAATTATACAGTTGGCTTCTCGGATCGGACTGAGTCGGATTGCCTCGGTATACAAAGTGAGTTAACTCGGTCGGTTAAATATCTTTTTTTGGTTCTTGTGTTGACTTTTCTGCCTTACTTGTTGATTTTTTTGCCTTGAGAAATTCAATTAATGCTGTTATATAATTAGTACGATTTTTTTTTTTTTTTTGATGAGAATTGTACCAATTTTATTATTGTTGATCAAGAAACAGAGTATTAGTTTTGAAATTTCATAATAACTGATCTTTTTTCTTACTTATAATAAATGATCTTTTGAGTTTTGACATACAAATATGTATGTTTTCTACATTTTATTATTATTATTTCACTATTTTAGTATTCTGACTTACAATTCGTAAATTATGTTTTGTCTTGCAAATCATCAAAATATATATATATATATACATTTTTTAATTGTTATTATTTGATAGTTGATTATTAACTAAAAGTGTTTCTTCTGGGACATCTAAATATTATACAAAAATAAAAATGTTTGTTTACATGATTTGCAGCGTCAAGAGGATCAAGAATGGTGGAAGCATTGGTGAGAGCAAAGCTTCAAGATGGTTACGTTTCATATCCATGGGAAAGACGAATGCAAGAAGCCTTACCAATCTCCGGCTCAAGCAATTTTCTCTCCATTCTTTTTCTTCCCAAAGCTTCTGGTAAAAAATAAAAAAATATTGAAAATGTTACTCACAGATTCATTCAATTAAACTCTGTCTATATGAATATTGACAACTATTTAAAAAAAAAAATTAGCTTATGGAAGGGCGGGTTCTCGGTACAATGACTTGGAAGACACGCTTGCTCGTGCAAATGCTTGGCTAAGTTGTTCACAAGCTAATGGCGTTCCAATCGTCTTTATGAATATTCAGACTGAATCTTTGCTTACTAAGGTCAGAAATTTATATAGTTTGTGTAATACATTGAGTTTGAATACGAAAATGTTGATTGTTTTATTCTACATGGTAAAGATATCGGGAGAAACTGCCTCGGCAACGGTTAATACGACTTCGCTTTCTGATCTGTCGAATCTTGCAAACGCGAGCCTCTATGGATTTGAGGATTATCATGGAGTTGATATTGGTGTGGTGAGAGCGGTTCGGCTTTGGTTTGCTCCTCTTGGCGTTGAATGCCCACTCGAAATCAAACTCAGAGACGATGACATTAAACTCGGGTTCTCCATTAGCCGCACTGAAGAGGTAAAATACTGTCTTGTATGTTATGTATCACTAGGGACTACAATTCAAGTCCTGCTTGGAAACAGACGGGAAACGGGATGGAAACTTCCCGTTTCCGATTTTGAACAAAATTATTAGAATTCAAATACATGTTTTCTGCAAAATTCGAGATATTTTCTACAGGTTGAGACAAATCTACTAGACAAATTATGTTCTTCCGTTTAATAAATTTAAAGTTTTAGATGTGTCCACACATACAAATTTTTTGTTTTTTCATGAATTTAGATGTTTTCACACACATACGATGTTTACAACTAAAAATTTATAGATTTTGAAATGAAATATTTCTCCGACAGGGTTTCATTTACGTCTCCTCGGTAACTGACCACGACGACGAGAGTGCACCAGCTGCAAGATCCGGCCTGAGCTCATTATACAGAGACGCAGCCAAGGCGTCGCGTCGTCTGGTGGTTTCGCGTGTGGGAAGCCAAAAGGTATTACCGTGGATGGTCTCCTCCACAGGAGCCATTCGCTGCTACGACACCGTTTCACTCAGCCAGAAACTGTCACTGCACCGTCACGCCAAGGTTTCCATCATCCTCCACGTCATCCTCTGGGATTCCTCTACCACTGCGGCTTTCTCCTCACCGCCCAGTAGCAGCGGCGGTGGTACCCACTTGTTGTTTAGTAACGAAACGCTCGATTCGACTGAGTTTCCGCGGCGTGGAGAGGTTTTGCCACCGCGACAGGTCGGTGACAGACAAGTGATGCCATTGCCGGATGACGAGGATGTGTTCAGGTATGAACGCGAAAATGCGGGTAATGCTTCGTTTAAGTTCCAAGAGATCCCTTTTACTAACGAGTCCTTGTGAGTTGTGATGAAGACTGGGTTTTTTTTTTCTCTTCTTCTGTTATATTTTTGGGGTTGTGTGTTTATACGTGCATGTAAATAAATTGAAACACACAAGAGATGAACTAAGGTTAGTTATATTTATACTTCTGTTTCTTTTTTCTCATCTTTGCGACAAAGCAAGCACACTCCAAGGAACCATTGATGAAGTTATAAGGATATTTGATTCTTAATATGAAGATTTCTTCAAACAATTCTTATTTTTATAGGTTGAGAGATATCAAGTTCGAGTTTTTTCACTACAACTATAACTATAGTTGGCCACTGTTAATAAATTCTTCCACATGTTTCAGGATTTAGTTTGGTTTCGATCTAGGTTCTCCTGGTTTGATATTAAAGTTTTGCTAAAAAAAAAAAATTTGGATCATTTCTCGATTTGTGCATGTCATCCTTGCGCAGGGATCATGCTAATCTTCTCTGTATCGTTCCAATTATATCGGATGTCCCCGAAGGGACGGTTTAATATTAAAGTTGACTAAACGATGGAGTTTTTCAACAAGCCAATAATGCAAAAAATGCGAGGCTACATTCGACAGCCTCCAAACCAGTTGAGAGTATAGTTACAGAAATCTAGCTAATTATCAGAAGTAAGCTAGCCGGCCTTGATCGTTTGGTTTCTCCAAGCCAAATGACTTCCTTTCAGGCTCGGGTCCTGAATCTTGAAACTTATCTCTCCACATGGTTTAGGTACTTTCAACCTTAACTTAGCTCATCTAACGGTCTGATCGTTTGAATCACATCTTCTTCTCCGCTTGCTTCAAAAGAGTTTCGTATTAGCTTTAGCCTATATCATTTGTATTAGCTAAAAGCGTTTATCATCTTTGATCATCTTGTAATCTCAAAATAATCACCCCATTATCAAAAAACGATATGAGTTTGATGGGCTTTCTATCTAACGCACAGTAGAACAACAGCTCACGATGGGCTCTCTATCCATAAGTGTTGGCTTATGTATTATAGATTTGCAAGCAAATTTGGATTTTTTTTTTTTTCAAACCAATGTCAAGCGTGACACGTTTGTAAATCAACGTCAAATATTTCGATGGTGTGGTTCCTATGAAGATTTTGAAAGAAATGATTAATTAGAAAACCATATAAAATTGAAAAAATAAGATAGGGGATTGGTTAACTCTTGTAATTGGAAGTGACAACTAATTATATCTTTTTTAAAAGCACGCCGAGGATTTTATTATTTTTTGTATAAAAAGGTTCACATAATGGGTATTGCAATTTGCGAATGTTGTCAATATGCCATGATAAGTTTCTTAAGAAAGCTAAAAATGCTATAAATATTTAATATTGATTACTTGTAACTAATCAAATTTCACCAGAAATGACCATGCGATATCAGCACCACTACCTAATAATAATGATATATTACATGGTATTTTCTTTTTCGTGGTATGATACCATTCACACGGACAAAATAATGGGTTTACATTTTGATTTGTATAAAATGTAAAACTAAAAAAATGAGTAGAAAATGATTTAATTTTGCTGACAAACTTATAGAAAAAGTGAAGAGTAACACATGATGTAACGTATTACATTTATTGATGCGTGCTTTTTTCCCAGATTATTAGAATGTTTAAATCTTGTAATAAAACTGTTAAAGATCGAATTTATTGATTCCATCCAATTTAAGTTTTCAGAATTTTGATTTATAAGTTCAAGTAGAAAACTTGGGTTCTAAGAAAAAGTTATTTAGGGAAACTCTTTTTTTCCTCTTTTGATTAATGGAAATTCCTTGGGTTCAATTAAATATTTAAATCAAGTGGTTCCCTATGTTCCCTTAGATGTTTTAGAAAATATTTTTTGTTCTATTTATTATTATTTTTTTTCAAATTTCTTTACAAAAGTTTAATTTAATTTGATATTTGGTGATCATTTGTATTATGCACTATTTTTTCTTTACAAAATAATGTTCTGTGTAAAAACGCTAAAAAGAAATAGAATTTATGTATTTTTAAAATTTCGCATTATTATTTTAAAAATCTTATATAACAGAACAAAGAAGTATAAAAAATAATAATTAAATGACTATGAATGTACATTTTTCCGTTTTTTTATCTTTTAATTATACATATATATCTTTTCCCGTGAGCTGTATAAGGAAAAGGAGTTAGGTCAGAATGCCGACCACAATTATAAATGAAACAAAAAAAATCACATATAAAAGTAATGTGAAATCAATATTTTGTCTATTCTTGATATAATAATTACGGTGATTTTTTTCTTTATTAAAAATATAAAATAAAATAAAGTCGCGGAGGAAATGCACATCGAGCACATCACTATAGTTTTTTTTTAATTTACATAAAAGACTTATTTAACGATTAATAAATGGTTCGATCTTATCTAAACTACAGGTTATTTAATTAATCTTATTGTTTTCGAATTAGATGTGCATTTCTATTGGTCAATGACTCAATGCTTCGTGGTCCCAAATAAAATTGGGTTTAAAATAATTTTACTATTCATGATTGCTTCCAGTTTCTGTAATTTAATTATTTGTAAGTTCATCAAACCTTTCATTTAGAGAATTAGGAAAAATAAGTTATTTTTGTATTTGTAAATTTTTTAAAAATAGATCTACATTTTTTTTTTTTTTT
>PKMM01030072.1:531146-605349 GCA_002933915.1 Eutrema heterophyllum
ATATATATATATATTTATTTATTTTAAACAAATGAATTTTGTATACCCACTTTATTTTTAGTCTGCTATACTATTTATTATTTTACTACCTTTTATATTTTATTAATCCCCTCCATCGGATTCCAGCTAAAAACACGAATATCTATATATTCCAAAAACATTTAATATATAAATCAAACACGCTATTAAACATTTCCTTTTCACCATTATTTTACTTATTTAATATTAAAATAAATGGACAGACATGGAAAAAGTTACGATGGAAATTAGCTGAAAGCATGACACAAATCTTACTCCCCAATATATATATATATAAACCCACTATAAAAAAAGAGAAAATACCATTATTTTAATGTCAATATTTCTAAAATAAAAAAAAACCGATTTCTATATAAAAAAAAAATCTCATCAAAAATTCAAAATCACATAGCATTAATAAATATAATTTCCCTCACTTTCCTCTCCAACATTTTCCTAATTTCCAAGCTCTGTTCTTAGCAATATATATTTTCTTTCTTCAAAAAACAACTCCTTAGTCCTTATATTTTCAGTTTGATTTTCTTGTTCTAGATCTTAATTATATTTCTTTGCTATTTTTTTTCTTTTCCATTTGTGTTCTTAATCTCGACTTTGTTTATCTTTAATTAAACCCAAAAACTGCATGGGTTATTGAAAAATAGAAGGAAAAAAAAAAGCTAATGGTTTTAGATATGGAATCTACCGGGGAAGTTGTTAGGTCAACCGCCGGGAACGGCGGCGGTATCACGGTGGTTGGATCCGACGCGCCGTCAGATTTCCACATAGCTCCGAGATCAGAAAGCTCAAATCCATCTCCTAACTCCGTCGCTCCTCTTCCACCACAGTCTCATCACACGAATCAACTCGCCGGAGTATCCACGCCACCGCAAATTTCAACGGTGACGACGACGACGACGATGGAAGGTATATCCGGCGGACCGATGAAGAAGAAGCGTGGACGGCCTAGGAAGTACGGACCAGACGGAGCAGTTGTGGCGTTATCTCCGAAGCCGATTTCATCAGCGCCGGCGCCGCCGCATCATCCGCCGGCGAGTACACACGTCATCGATTTCACCGGCTCTGAAAAACGCGGCAAAGTGAAACCAACAAACTCTTTTAACAGAACAAAGTATCATCACCAAGTCGAGAATTTGGGTAAATCTTTCTTTGCTCTGTTTTTTTTTTTTCCTTCTTCTCTGTTTCGATAAAAAAAAAACGATAAAATTTCAGCACAAAATAGAAAATATAATTTTACAATTTTCGTCGGAATCTAGTTTCGTAGACCAATCTGACTCTCGTGACTAATAATTGTTTTTTTGGGGGAGGTTTCTGGGTTAATTTTGGGGGTTTTATGCATGCTTTTATTTAAGTGGGGTCTCTTAACATATAAAGTTATAAACAGATCTCCTCGTTTTTGTATCTATGTTTAATTTGTCTATATGCTTATGGATGTGCCCTGTGGCTACAAGTATCTACACTTCTGTAATGTAACATTAAGCTTAATTTAGTAACAATTTTAGACGTTAACGTTGAAATTAAAGATTTCTAATTTCTACTGCGAATATACTCGGATACTAGCAAATGCCATGATTAATTTAGGCTCGGTTACAAAAAAAAAAAAATGAAAAAAAGAATAAACACTAACAAAGTTTTCGCTCTTGTGTTGTGTTTTGTGTACGTAGGTGAATGGGTTCCTTGCTCCGTCGGTGGTAATTTCACGCCTCATGTAATCACGGTAAACGCCGGCGAGGTAAGCTGATCGGAGCTATTTTCTAGATCCGGTCTCCTTTCTTGTTTTTGATAATAATCTTAGACCGAGTTTTGAGTGATATATTTTTCTTTGATTAGGATGTAACAATGAAGATAATCTCGTTTTCGCAACAAGGCCCTCGTGCTATTTGCGTTTTATCAGCAAACGGTGTCATTTCAAGCGTAACGCTTCGTCAGCCCGATTCCTCTGGTGGCACATTGACATACGAAGTATGTAAATATTCGATCTCATCGATCACATTTCTGTTGATGATTTAAGACAAGTTTCTTGATGATGTATAGTGTTTTTCAGGGTCGGTTTGAGATATTATCATTGTCCGGGTCATTCATGCCTAACGACATAGGCGGGACTCGGAGTAGAACTGGAGGAATGAGCGTATCGTTAGCAAGTCCTGACGGACGTGTAGTAGGTGGTGGGGTCGCTGGTTTACTAGTAGCCGCGAGTCCGGTTCAGGTTAACCATTTTCCGATTTTCCGGTCCAAAAATAAACCGTAAATTTCTTAAACCGGAGAATTCCGTGTGTTTGAATCAACAGGTGGTTGTAGGAAGTTTTTTAGCCGGGACGGACCAGCAAGATCAGAAACCAAAAAAGAACAAACACGATTTTGTGTTGTCGAGTCCAACCGATGCGATTCCGATCTCTAGCGCAGCTGATCACCGGGCAATCTATTCGGTATCGCCTCTTCCGATCAATAATACATGGCAGACTTCTTTATCTTCTGATCCAAGAAACAAGTCTTCCGATATTAACGTTAAGTTAACTTGAAAATCCAATCTTCCTCTGTATGTTCCGTCATTGAGTTTGTTGGTTTTTCCAGATTAGGGTTCTACTAAACTTGTAGTTTTTTTTTTAGGGTTTTAGGGTCTTAAATTGGTTCCATTGTTGTCGCATGTAGGATTATTTCCAATTCCATCTTGTTTATTCGAATTGAATCATCTTGTTTCCTTAAATTTTGTTGAAACTTGTCTGTTAATATTGTATCTATTAGGTGTTAAGGAAAGAATAATTAATATAACTATTCTTTCCTTAACAGTATCAAACACGAATCCATGTATCGGTTCATCCAGCTGTTCGATTCGGTCTGTAGTTAAACCGGTTGAAATCTCTCTCTAAACCAGAAAAGAAAAACAAGACTACCTTAATCTTAATGAAAAAACACTATATAACCTTCATGTAAGGATCGATCTGAGGCTCAAGAGTCTCTGTACTTGATAAAATCATCCATCTGGATTCAATGTTCGGTTATATATAACTTGTCCCATGAACCAAAACACCAAACTGTGAAAGTAGCCGATACAAACACATTTTGAGTTTCATATCCGAGTTGGCTTCAAGCGTCTTGGAGAACAATTTCATGGTAGACTAAAAACATCACTCGATTTTGCTTCGAAGAAGGTTCTTGATCTTGCTTCGCTTGTTTCAAGCGGCACAAGGTCATAAAAGAAAGAATCTTATATAGCGTAGAATTTCTAGAACCCTAAAATCTAAGGATCAAGAGTTCCCAAAAATGTTTCAAAAGTATCATTCACAGTCAGAACAGATCAAACCATCAAGAATACTTCCCACTTTACCACGAATCTAACTTCAATTTCACAAGCCAGCTTAATCCCAATTTTACTCGTTCAATTCGGGAAAAGCTATGATCTTGCTTGCAGATGAAACGCGAAACCAAACGATTTCAAACGACAAACCCATAAATAATATTGAAGCATCCACACATAATTCAACAACTGGGGCTTAATATAAATTTTCACACCAAAATTCAAACAGATTCTTTCACAATCTAGGGCACCAAAAAAGTAATGCAATTTCTAACAGAAATTACAAGAGTTTGATTATTCTGAAATGTCCATGGCCTAACTCTCATCCAAAAAGCTAGCTCAAGAGTGGAAGTTTGCCACATTTATATATTGTCCACAAATCTCTCAAAGTCTCGATGGGACAATTCTAACACGATTCTCTTGTAAAAACGGAGTAACTATTTCCCGGGATACTCTCAACGCAGCAACTTGTGAAAGATCTTTCATTGATAGGCAGTAGATTATATCTTCTAAATATAAATACACAGAACGTTTTTTTTTATATAGTCGTGAGTAATGAATGCTCTTCGACATTACTTTTGTAAATTCTGTACCGTTCTAGGTATATCTAGGTTGTTGAAAAAAAAAAAAAAAACTCTTCGACAAACAAAAAAAAAGAATCTATATTCTTTTAATATTGTCCACAATGAATTTCCATTAAACTCAAAAACTTAAACCATTTATCATCGCCGTTAAGGTTTGCGTAATGAACTAAAAGGAAATGCCAAAAGGGGGAAAACAACAAAAAATCATAAAAATGAAAAGTACATTACAGATTTGTCGCGTGGTCAACAAAATGTATAACTTTTGGTGAAGTCCGATATGAATTCTCCAACTTTTTTTTTTTTTTTTTTGAATAGATTTTCTCCAACTTTAGATGTCTCCCAATGCCGAATGGATCAACCTTGAAACCGAAAATATTAGAAATAATAATTAAGATTTAGCTTGGTAAACATATGAAAACTAATAATGATTCAAGATGAAGAAATGTACCAATAAGATGTGATAAAAATGGAGAGAGAGATATGAGCAATCTTGTAAATTCGTTTCTTTTGTTCCCATTTATTTGTATTGTGCATCTCTGTCACGTCCGCCAAATGTTCCCTTTTCATGTATCTTTAACCGGAAATAACAGAGAGAGACAATATAGAGTAATTAAACCGGATTGGTTGAACCGATTACACAGGTTAAATCCGAAAATTGACCAATATGACGATGAGTGAATTATTTTACTTACAGTCTAATGTTGTAGAAAAGGTGAGGAAGAGACAAAACCGCCATGAACCAATGTCCGGTTAAGACGTAGTATAAGCAAAGAAGTCCCTGCAAACCGAATTCCGGTAGAACAACCCGGTTTATTTTGGTAGATGAATCGTAAGGGTTTATGTGATCAGCCTCTAGATCCGCCAAACATGTCAGCTGCATCAAAAAAAAACAACCATTACTTTGGTTACAAAATTAACTGATCAAACATCCAATAACATTACAAAGAAGAAAAAAAATACTTGCTTTGTTTAATTTACGAATTGGTTTTAATTGAATTAACCAATCAAAATTATAAGGAGAAAAAACCTGGTAAATAACGATGATGAGAAGGGTTACGAGGAATAAGAGAGAGATAATCCAATCGAGTAAATCGCCCATACTCCGCCGTCTTCCGCCGCGCCGCGACGTTTAATCTCCGTCGTTGTCGTCGCCGCCTTGCTCTTGTCTCTCTATCGTCGAAACATGGATGGTGTTTTGGTCAAAGCTTTTGGGAATTGCAGGTATAATTCTGATATTTAACACGGAATATATAAGAAATTGTTTTTATAAAAACTATTAAAACCCCACTGGATCTGGTTGGATAAAGCTACTTCTATATATATTCCTGATGCAAATTGATAATTATGATATCCCCCATTTAAAGCATATTTTGGAAGTTTGACATTTGCCTCGACTCCCAATCTGAATTGATTTGGGTTGACAAAATTAAAATTCTTTTTTTGTTTACTTTCTATACGATAATATCGATTTGTATGCAAGTAGTAACCAATGATCGTGCCTATAACGTGCTTGAGATGCATATTAGTCAAAGAACATTATTACTTTATTTTTTTCATCCACAAACTAATTTTTCTACATCAATTACCGTAAAATCGCAGATATTAATGTAAATTTGGTAGTTCAATTTTTTTAAATATAAATAAATAAATAAAATCCATGTGAATGCTACTCAAATTCAAATAACTGCGGTTTTTTTTTTCTGTAACTCTTCCAAGCCATTGATTTCATATAAAATGTAAATATTTCTTAGCTTAAATTTATTTTATTTTCTGCGGTGGTCCTACATGAACTGACTCAACCGACAAAGCTTGGCTTCTTTGAATAGAAGTATGATAATAAGAATATCCTTTATTAAAAAGCATATCCTTTTCTTAAAATAATGGGATTTTCTGTCCTTAAAATAATACTGTGTTTATATGTTGGAAAAAACAAGAGTATTTGCATCTTGTAACGTAAAAATCTACAAATTAGGAAACTAACCATTCACGGTTGCAGACTTGTAGACACTATTTCAAAAATTTTAATACCGAAAGTCCCTGTATTGGCTACGCAACTAGGTGGATTTTGTGTTAGAACAGAGAGATACATACAACCATCATTATACCCGTAGAGAGAGAAGTCGATACTCTCATAATAACTACTATAACCTAAGCTGTTTTTTGATAATAAATCATTTATCAAGAAACATATATGATACCAATTTTAGTTTGAGAGTAATGAAAAAATAATTGAAGGCAAATATACACATAAAGAGCGAAAAGGAGACAGTTAGGGTAGAACAGTCAGTTAGGGTAAAACAGTAAAAAGGAGACAAAAAGAGCGAAAACCTTGGATCCCTTTCTTGATCGGATCTTCATCTCTTGATGGAGCCACCGATGGCCTCTCCGCCGGAAAAATCTGCAGTGGACATGAAGAAGATCGTCAGATCGATTGATGGTCTAGTTGATGGTTCAAAAATCGGAGAAGCGCTGGTTACGGATGGTTTGGAAAAAATAATAGTTCTGAAGACAGGGGAAGAGACTTTCGGCAAAGATCAGGAGGTTCTTTATATCGCTGATTCTTCATCTTCGATGGAGAAATCTTTTGCTCCAAAAGAATCAGGCCCACAGCCCTCGTGGGTTAACGTCGTCCAAAAGAAGAAATCTTTGACGAAATATGAAGTCAAGATCGAGATGCAAGATGGGATATGCTCAACAGTGGTTCCAGATGAAGTTCTCGTGGATTCATCCCCCTTATGGGAGGATTTTTTGATTGGTCGATTCCTGGCCACAGCTCCTCACATCGCCAAAATTCACTCCATCGTCAACAAAATCTGGGCTCTTAGTGATAAATCCCATATGATCGATGTGCAGGTCATCAACTCAACAACAATGAAATTCAGAATCACAAATCCAGCAACCAGAAATCGAATTCTCCGAAGAGGTATGTGGAACTTAGCTGAAGTTCCAGTGATTATGGCGAAATGAACACCATTCGTAGAAGATGTCGCACCAGAAGTGAAATCAGTTCCAATGTGGGTACACTTGCGAAACGTTCCGGTTGACATGTTCTCTTGGAAGGGCTTGAGTTACATAACAAGTGCTGTTGGAGTGCCGAACAGACTCCATCCANGTCAAATATCATCGACGGATATACGATCTTGATTGCAATGGGCACAACTCCGAAGCGGCACAACTCTGTACAACTTCGAACAAGTTCGACACACTGAGCCAAGAGGGAGTCGCAGATCAGAACTGAGTTGACTCAGAGCGTACTGAGTCAACTCAATGAAAAGGGTTTGAGCTCAACCGAGTTGAATGGTCCTCTCCAAGTCTTATAGTGGAAAAAACCACAACGCTTCCAATGGAAGCTATCGGTTATGGCCTTATTTCTTCTTTGAGCTTCAGTGCAAAATGTTGTTCTCGGTGAAGAACAAATAGAGATTCTCCGGTGGATCTGAACGGAGAAGATGATACATGTTTTCCTCTTACACTCCCAGATACCTTAACATGAAAATTAACAGTCAGTGCTTGAATTATCCAATCAAACAAAAAGTTATATGTACACTTACATGTTTATATGGTACAATAAATGAGTTACCACGCTAAACAAAAAGTTAAAGGTAAATCTACATGTTTTATGGTACAATAAATAATTTAACAAGTTACAATAACATATAACTTTTTTGAAATCACTACATTTTAGAAGAAGGTATATGTTCCTACTAAGAACAACATGTAAGTTAAACAGACAATAATTAAGTTACAGTGTTAAAAATAATGATAGAGGTACAATACATAATTTAACGTGTTACAGTCAAATATAACTTGTTACGAGATCACCACATCTAGAAAGAGGTTGATGTTCCGACCAAAAAAGAACATGAAAGATAATCGATAACAACTATGTTGCCGCGTTAAGCAAAAATTTATCGGTAAACCTACATATTTACATGATACAATAACTGTTAACATGTTATTGTATCATGTAACTTGTTACATCAATGTATATGCACAAGATCTTGGTCTTTATAGCTTAATAAATTTTGCCAGATCCTCACCGGAATTTCACCTAATTTTTTGCCCAATCTTTCACCGGATTTTC
Organism: Eutrema heterophyllum; assembly: GCA_002933915.1. Classification (NCBI taxonomy): domain Eukaryota; kingdom Viridiplantae; phylum Streptophyta; class Magnoliopsida; order Brassicales; family Brassicaceae; genus Eutrema; species Eutrema heterophyllum. The sequence continues at coordinate 539,146 of PKMM01030072.1, forward strand.
GAGAATCGTCCTAATAGGGTGGAAAAGCGTAATCTAAAAGTGCTTTTGATTACAGAATTTGTCTTCGCCGTTGAAGAAACAATGAAACTATAGATAGAGAAAGAAAAAAAACAAAAAAAAAGAAAGTGCATGAGAAAGATGAAAGAAGGAGGAGAAAGCGAAAGAGAAGAAAGAGAAAGTCGATAGATATTTTGCTGAGTGCAGTCAACCTAATTCAACTACAATAACCCTAAAAAATCTTTTAATATCCTAAGCAAATCCTAATTGATCTAATCTATTGCTGCAACTTGTTGATTATGTGGCATTTGCGCTGAGGGCAAAATCGTCAAAGCCACACCCTTGCGGAATAGTGAATTTGGTTTCGAAAAAGTTTTGGTCAGTTAGCTAATTTTGGTTCGGTTTGTGTATATGTAGTTAGTTGACTCAAAAAACAAATCTAAATATAGGGAATTTATTTATAGAAAGAAATGAATATGCTAGATTACAATTAGTCGGTTAGGTAAGATTGGAAATTAAACCGTTACCAATTTGAACCGGACCCAACAAAAACAATTAGAACCGAAATATGTTTGTCTCCAAAATGGCAAAAAATCGTAAGTAAAATTAGAGCAAACCAAAGTAATAAACCCAACCTCTTTTATTTTTCATAGTTGAGACCAAGTGAATCTCACGCATCACATCCTGATCCTGTTTCCCTCTTTTGGGTTTAAGTCTCTCTAATACACTTAGAGTCTTCACTTTAAGATAATTAGAGCTTTTGGCTGGAAAACACGAGGCATGTTCTCAAATGTCCCTAAAACAGATTCTGAAATCTCCTATATCCCCATTTAATCTCCATACCCCTGTATTCTTTAATGAAATGTGTTCTGACTAAAAAGCCCTTGTTTCGATTTTAAAAAAATCGAAAAAGAAAAAAAAAACAGCTCGCCGCGACTCGAGCTCTCCATCAAGCTCGATCTCCATCGCCGCCGGAGTGAGCCCTCTCGCCGCCGTTTCCTCCGCCGCCGTTTCGTTGCCGCCGTCGACCTGCACTGAGTTTCACACTTAAAGGTTAGTTAAGTGGCTCGATTTGGTTTCGTGACTCGATTTGGTTTGGTTTTAGCAAATTTAAGGATTGAATTGGTTTGATTATTTATGCACATTGGGTGTTTTGGTCGATTAGGTCTATAAAGAGGTAACAAATGTATTTTAGTGGTTGAATCATAGTGAATTGGAAGTAGATTAGATCCCCAATTTGTGTTCTTGCGATAGGAGAACTAGGTAAAACTAGTAAAACTGTTAAATATAGTAAAACTGGTAAAACTGAAAACCATGATTTATGTGTAAAACTGGGATAACTGTCGATAACTACTATTACTGAGTGACCTTTGTATTGTTTTTTACAGGATACAATGAGCAACAACATCAGTATATATTTTAAATGTCAAGGTCGCATGTATAGTTTAATGTTCAAGACATCAATGGGGGAGATAACTTTGTCGAAGTTGGAAGCTATGATATTCAAGAAGGTTTCGTTAGATGAAAGTATGATTAAATTGGAATTGAGTTATTTTCCACTGGTGGTGGGAGGAGGTGAGGAACAGTTATTTATTTCGGATGACGAGGATCTGTCTGTTTACCTATGGTGTATTGATAAAGAGAACCGTAGATGTCTTTTGTATGTGGAGGTCATCGCTACATCGGAACTGCTCGAGCAACTGTCTAGAACAGAGAAAAGTTCTATTGGTATGAACTTTGAGGTATCGCAATCAAATGACGAGGAAATCGGAGCTAATGCCATTGTTTCGTACGTAGGCAAAGAACAAGCAAAAGAACAACATCAGGCGATAGAGGATGATGATGATAGATCACGTGATGAATGTATGGACAACGGTATGGATATATCGGATATGCGTGATAAATATGTTGAGCCTCCACCTGTTGTATAAGTTAGTCAGTTTATAGAGGCATGGGAAGACGGTTTGGGTCTGAGTGTGGGTCAAGAATTTCGAAATAGGAAGGCAGTGCAAGAGATGGTGGATAGATGTGCATTTGCTAACAGTTTTGGTTATTCGATAATAAAGTCGGATAAGACGCGATTAGTGCTAAAATGTCCTATAGAAAACTGTAAAAGGGCTTTGAGAGCTGCAGTGGTTACAAACATAGAGATTTTCTCGATTAGAACGTACACGAAGATGCATACATGTTCTCGGGCTAGTCAGAGTACAAGCAACAATAAGAGGAAAGGCTCAGCAGAATTAGTTGCATATTTTTTGAATGAAAAGTATCCAGGACAAATAGAAACTCCGAAGCCAAAAATGATCATGGATATGGTTCAGACAGATTTAGGTGTGCAGATATCATACTCCACAGCTTTGAGAGGGAAAAGTCTAGCTGTTCGTGATTTGCGTGGTAGTCCGGAAGAAAACTACAAGATGTTGTATTGTTATTTGTACGTGTTAGAGCAGATCAATCCCGGTACAAAAACAAAGGTGTTTTTGGATGATATGGGGAAATTCAAGTATCTATTCATAGCGTTGAGAGCTAGCATCGAAGGGTTCCGAGCGATGAGGAAAGTGATAATTGTGGATGCGACTTTTATCAAGAACGGATTTGGTGGTGTACTAGTTTTCGCCTCAGCCCAGGATCCTAATCGTCACCATTATCCCATAGCATTTGGTGTACTCGATGGTGAGAAAATTGATAGTTGGACTTGGTTTTTTGAGATACTGAAATTTGTTGTACCGGACTCTTCCGAATTGGTGTTTATGAGTGATAGAAATGCAAGCCTCATCAACGCCATAGAGAATGTGTATCCCCAGGCTCATCATGGGTATTGTGTATGGCATTTGTCCCAAAATGTGAAAATCCATGCTTCTAACATCAACAGAGACGTAGTCGCATGGAGATTCATGGAGTGCAGCAGGAAATACACGGTGGCTGAGTTCGACAGTGCTTATGAGTCTTTTAAGACGAGATATCCTTCTGCGGCCAAGTACCTTGAGGAGAGTACCGTGAAAGAAAAATGGGCAAGGACTTGTTTTCCAGGTGATAGATACAACCTAGATACGAGCAACGCCGTGGAATCTTTGAACAGCATGTTTACGGACGCAAGGAAGTACTCATTAATACCCATGATTGATACCATCGTCAAAAAGATTTTTGATTGGTTTAATGATCATCGGAAGGAGGCCGTGGCTGGTTCGACAGATAATAAACTGGTGCCTTTTTTGGAGAACTACTTGCACGATTCATGGCATGTTGCTGAGAAATTAAATGTATCGGAGCTAAACAGTTTCGAGCTTGAATACGATGTCATCGGTAGTGATGGCAAGTCTTATTTGGTGAAGTTGATATCGAGAAGTTGTAGTTGCATGGTGTTCGATATTGAAAAGTATCCTTGTGTGCACGCGATAGCCGCTTTCATTGCGTTCAAAAAGAATGCGGCTAGAAATCGTGAAAACGGAGGACATGATATCCAATTAGAATTACATGAATTGTGCACGAGGTATTATTGGACCAAGATGTGGGCGATGGCGTATTGGAGGGCAATTTATTTAGTGCCGGATATGTCTGAATGGATTGTCCCAGATCACATCAAAGAGTTGCAGATCATACCTCCATGTCGCGTCAAGAAGAAGGGAAGAAGGAAAACTAAGAGGTTTCCATCAAGTGGGGAACGGCGACCAAGGACGCGAAACAAAAGGCGGCCAAGGCAAGGACTCCAATGGTTGCTTTTTGGATTTGGTAGCCCTGTATCTTAACCATTTGTGTTTTAAAACTATGTAAAACTGGTGTTTTATTTTGTAAAACTATATATTGGATCTGTGGGTTCTGGTAAAACTGGTTAAACTGGTTAAACTGGTAAAACTTGGTAAAACTGATTAAAGATGATAATGTGAATCAATACCTAATTCAAAGTTACTCGACAAAATAATTTGGGTTGTAAACGTCACAAATAAATGTTTTCACCTGAACTAACAGGGAAATTACGACATTGATAATTTTGGGTTCATATGAAGTAATCCCACCAACCATGTTCTTATACTTTTAAGATCACTTTAACAAAAATAGCCAAGTTAGTAGGGTAAAGTTGCAAAAATGTAGAATTAAAACATATTAATGCACACAACAATTAGAATGATAGATTAATGGAGGAAAATCAACTGTAAAACTACAAAATCAAAGTTTAAGAGTGGGTAAAACTTAATAAATTGAAAACAGCCAAAGTAAAACTATTTGGAACTTTCGTAAAACTACTATCTTTGGTAAAACTAAGTGCAATTTTTTGGGCGCCAAAAAGAAAAATTTCACTTGATTTTTGGCGCCCAAAATCATTAACTCAAGNCTCTCTCCATTTCTCTCTCTTCTTCCCTCATCTCATTTCTTTGCTCATCTCATTTCACCATTCGTCTCTCTATTGACTATGGACAAGTTCGAATCTGATCCGTATTACAGTGACATGAAGAGGGCGAAGAAGGACTACGACATGATGTTCTTAATCGGTTTGATGGATGGTATACCAACAAGGTATCCCTGCGGTGGTCGAATCGTTGTGGAGCCTTCACACTCCCCCGAATCTGATGTGGGAAGGAGGTACCTTATTTGCAATGAGTTTGAGGTAAAACTGGAAAACTTTGTAAAACTATATTGTCGTAAAATTGGAAAACTTGGTAAAATTATACTGTCGTAAAACTCGAAAACTTGGTAAAACTATACTGTAGTAAAACTGGAAAACTTGGTAAAACTTTACTGTCGTGAAACTGTTGTCTTCTTGTGTAGGATAATGACATCCACGTTAAAAAACTTTGGGTTCGATGTCTCGAAGAAGAAGCCACTAACTTAAGAAGGACGGTTGACTATCAGGCCGAGGAACTTCGCAGCCATGTATATCATATTGAACAGCTGGAAAAGGAGATTGCAAAGCTGAAGGAGGTGGTGGGTCGAATCATTGGTTAACTAGTCTTTCATCTAAGTATTTGACTTTTAAGAATTTTATTTGTTGTTTCGGTTTGTCAGACTTATTTATGTTACGGTTTGTAAGACTTATTTTAGTTGTTTGAAGACTCAAGAGTTTGTTAACACTAGCACGATATCAAACAACTAGTTCCAATATCAAACCGAAACAACTAGTTATTGTTAACACTAGCACGATATGATACAACTAGTTCTTCATCGACCTTGTGCATCGCTTAATCGGTATATCGACTGCAGTATCCGCTTTGCGTTTACCATCATTCTTCTTGGTCGCTCTCCCTTGTGGTAAGACTTGTTGTGGTAAGACTTGTGGTGTTTCTTCATTAACCTGAAATCGAAAACAATTAGAGTATAGTTTTACCAATTTTTCCAATCAATCATTGAAGTGTTACCTTCTCCGTCTCTCTTTCTCTCTCGTATTCTCCTAGTGTTTCAGCCTCCTCATATATCATCTTCAACATGTAAGTTTCCATCGTCTTCATTCTGTTCTCAAACCCATCCATCTTGTTATTAATCAACTTAAACCCTTCGTCCATTTCTTTCTTTATCCCTAGCACAAGCTCTAACAACTCGTTTGCACCACTCACTTCTCCAGATGTTCCAGTGGCAGCAGGTCCCTCATTCTCAGCTTCCTTTTCCTCTTCCACTCGGGTAGCCACGTTAGCGTTGTACATATCCTCAAAGAAGACTATATGTCTTTCCTCGAGACGCTTCATCCAACTGCGAACAACCGGATCGTCGCGATCATCGACGTCGTCTTCTTCGAAGATTTCATTAAGAAGAGCTGCTTCTCCATCACGAGGTGGCTGGATGCTATCAATGTCCTGCGAAGAATGTCAACAATGATGTTAAAGATTAGAAACAAAAAACAACTCCAAAAAAATCAAATGCATAGGATAACTGACCTGAGTTTTACCAAGTTCTTCATTGATTTTTGAAAGAGGAAACCCTCTCATGTTGCTCTTCTTGAACTGATACTTGCACATCCTTAGACACTCATCGTCTGCCTCTGGAATTGGCTCGCGGAAAATACTCCCCAACTCTGGAATTGCCTCAAACGCTAGCAGTTTCACAACAACACACATACAGTTGAGATTAGTAAGAGATAAGTTCAATTATGAAAAAGTTGCAACAATTACTAATACCACAACTTAATCGTACATACCTCCAAAGGGATACAAAAACCGGGAATCGGCCATAATCAGTTCTCATTGACGAATCCTTTAAAATTATCCATCGTGTGAGAGATCTGACTGAGCATGTACTCAAAAGACATTCTCCCCCAAGGAAAAGTCTTGCACAAGTCAAGATCGTCAACAGCTCTCTGGAAGAAATCCATGACCGGAGTAGCATCGTTTCCGCACTTCGTCTGACCAATGATAATGCTGCAAAGGAAGTATAATACAATCATCCTCAGCCTATCTTGAGAAGGTCGCATCCCCTCCTCTAGCTTCCCTTTCACATCTTCATATCTGACTTTTTTTTTTCCCGAACAGCCTCCTCACAAAAGTCTTGCCACCCAACTCATTATAATTCATCGGTAAGTTTTTGCAGTTTAATCCGAAGATCAACGCGTGATCCCTCATACCGTATCGGACCGGAACGCCATTCACCACGAACCACGCTTCCTTTTTCTTCTCTATGCAGGCGGTTCGAAGCAATAACATCCACATGCCCTAGAGCTTGTGGTTGTTGTCCTTCGGCAAGTGGAAGATGTGTCTGAACTGCGGATGCGTTTGAAACCAATTCCTCTCGTGACGCGTAAGCGGAGGCTCCAACCTCTCAAGAGTTGACAAAAATTCTTTGACATAGCACCTCGTCGAAATCTTTATTTTTTTCGTGTACTCCGTTGCTAGGAAGTACATTCTGAGAGGTTCCAGTGCCATTGTTTCATCACCAGATTTCTGCAACATTCAGTTTTATCAAGTTATTCCAGTTATACATCAATATAGTTTTCCCAAGTTTTCCAGTTTTACGACAGTATAGTTTTACCAAGTTTTCCAGTTTTACTTTAAACCCAACAAATTGACATGCTTTCTTGAGTAATTGTGTCAATTTCCTTACTATAAAGAGAGCCAAGAGCACACAAAATTTCTTTCAAATGCTTAGTTTCTACACAAACCATTTCAATTTTCATAATATAGAAACAAAGAACCCAAATTCATCATCTAATCCAATTCCAATAACTATAGTCATCAAAAACTCAGTCTATGGACTACCTATATCAATTGACATCAAGAGGAGCATACAAAACTCAAATTCCCTAGTTTTACCTAACTAAATGGGAATACTTACCGAATGGGAATCGGAGCTGTCATGGGAATCGTCTCCTTCTCGAGCCCCATTCTTGTTTGGCTCAGAGGACACGTTTGGGAGGGGCTCTTCGTTATTGATGACTCGGTTTGTCTCTTCCTCCATCTCTTCTTCTTCTTCACTCTCTGTTCCGTCTTCTTCACTCTCTCCTTCACTCGGTTTCTCAAGGTCGGCTTCTTCTTCGTCCTCTCCTTCTTCTTCTTCGTCACTCTCTTCTTCGCTTTTTTCCTCTTCTTCGCTTTTTTCCTCTTCTTCTCCTTCCGTATCTTCGTCTTCTTCATCTTCTTCATTTGATTCTTCTCCTTCCTTTGCTTTATTCCCTTCTGCTTCTACTTCCTTTACTCTATTAGCTTTTCCTTCTTCTACTTCCGTCTGAGTTCCTTCAGTTTCTTTTGCAGGATTCGCCTCGGCGGTTCCCTCGACGATCGGAGGAGGAACCACCACTTCTGAGTTGTTCATAGGCGCTTCCTCCGCATTGCCGGCCGGCGGCGGATCTTTTCGTCCTATTTCCGACAGCCCTACAACATACTTAACCCCCTTCCTCCTTCCTCGACCTGTGATTCCTCCCCTCGTCTTCGGCATTGATCAAATCCCTAGTTTTCCCTAGTTAAGAGGAGAAGTTGAGAAGTTGCGATCGTTGGGAGATTTGAAATGAGAAGTAAAATTAGGGAAAACTAGGGATTTGATCAGTTTTCGGGTATGACCCGATTGGGTTGGGTGGGTTTTCCGTGGGCGGGTATAACCCTGGTAGAGGCTGTAAATTTCTCAATTGGGATAGGTTTTATGGTAATTTTCCTATTTTTCGAATTAAAAATAATTTTAACCGAAAATGAATTTATAAGAGGGACACATGAGATTTTTGTTTGAGATCTAAAGACTTTTGGGACGATTCCTCGGAAAACACTTTCTCTTTGTGTAATTTTATCCTGATTAAGTTCTTACAGCTTTTATTTGTCAAGAGCATCCGTTTGTGGTGTTTGTGTTCTAGGGTTCTTAAAAAAAATTCCTTTCAGAAAAAATCATATGTGAGAAGGAAAAAAAGAAGGTTTGATTTGTGCTTGCTGGTAGTAGTAAGTGGTGGCCTGGGTGTTTAGCGAAGAATACTTCTGAAGATTGTCGAGTGTTCTTAAGGAGATTTGGCAAAGATGTCTTCAGCTATGGATAAAGCCTTGATGGCTATGTCGATTGAAGAAGACGATCTTCCTTTTGATATGTCGGATCTGCCGGAATTCAGCTCTAGCGAGAAGAACGTGTTGAGTGTGGTGGGGAGGCTTCTAAATCCGGAGTGTCGGAAGATGGCAAGTTTGATTCTAGATATGCAAAGGAAATGGCAGAAATATAATAAGGTGAGGGGAATTGCGTTGTCGAAGGAAAGATTCCAATTCATTTTTTAAAGTGAGCACGATTTGATCGATACTCTTGAAAAAGGTACTCGTACCTTTAATGAATGGTCTTTGGCGATTGATAGATGGGAAGAGCACCCTCTAGATGACTATCTTCAGTTTATTCATATATGGATTCAGATTAGCAACATACCGGTCAATCATCGTACTGAAGTAGCAATTACGGCTCTTGGAGATTTGGTGGGTCCAGGCCCGGCCTTTGACACATTTAAATGATACATTGGGATGGGGCCAAAAATTTTTTTAATTTTTTTGTCACCAAATAAGGTCCCAAATTTTGATTTTTTTTATTTTTTTTTCATTTTTAGCCCAAAAAAAAAATAATATTTAAAATAGGTATTGGACCCAAAAATGTTCGGGCCGGCCCTGGGTGGGTGGTCAAGTGGTGGAGCTCGCTTTTGATCCTGAGAAAGTTCAGAGTCAAGATTTTGTGAGAGCTCGGATCAAGTTTGATGTTTCGAAACCTCTAAGAAGATCGAAAGTGGTGAATTTCCCTTCTGGAGGTCAAACAACAGTTAAGTATCTTTATGAAAGGATACAAAAAGATGTTATACTTGTCAAAGGCTCACTCATGATCAAAGTGTTTGTCCGATTTTGATCAAGTTAAGAGAAGACAGGGCTTTAGCAAGGAGACAATGTTTTCCTCCAGAAAAATTTAAACCTCCCTTGGTGTTGAAAGAAGATGATCCTTTGTTTGGTGTTTTGACAGAAGGTCAAGTTGGAATCAACCCAAATTCAGGAAGACCTAGAATTGCAAAGGAAGTGCTGGAAGGTATGAGGCAATATTTGATTGTTACTAATGGAGATGAGAAGAAGATTAGAGAAGATAGAGTCAAAAACTCTCTTTTAGAGATCCAGAAAGACCCGATAGCTCAAAAAATATCACTGAGTCTTGAACCTCTTCCGTTGATTTCTCTGGATGTAAATAAAGGTAAAGGGCTGGTTTTTGGTTATGACACTTCTGATTCAAGCTCAAAGTCAGAGTTAAATACCAATTGCAATCAGAAGATGATGGCATCTGCAATTAAAGCGGGTTCAAACACAAGATGGATGTCAAGTTCAGAATCCCTTCCAATGGAAAGAGATGAATTGTCTCTAGATAGTTATAGCCTTCCTCAAATTTGTCCAACGGTTCTCAGAACAGGCTCTTTTGAAGCTAGTTCTTCCGGGATAAAGATGACAAGGCCAAAACCAAGATCTAGACCTGACAAAAGGAAGAGAAACCTTAAGAAGTCTGAAGATAAGAAAGAATCAAATGCTGTAGAAAAGAAGAAAGGGTTAATGGAAGGGATTGTGGAAAAAAGGAAATCTGTGATAGAGCTTGGTACCGAACCGAAAGCTGCAAGGAGCGGCAACAAAGAGATGGTCCCAAATAAGGGACTGTCCCTTATCTAATGAGCATAATGTCTTGGAGCTGTCAAGGATTGGGGCGGCCTCAAAAGTTGACGGTTCCTCGTCTCATGGAAATGCGTAAAAAGTATTTTCCTGAGATGTTGTTCCTCATGGAAACGATGAATGGAAGAGATGCTCTTGTAGATATTCAAGAATGGTTAGGTTATGATCGTGTTTATATTGTTGAGCCTGTTGGGAAAAGTGGAGGCTTAGCTCTATTTTGGAAGAAGAGTATGGAGATTGAGTTCAACTTTGTAGATAAGAATCTCCTGGATCTTCATGTAAAGTTTGGTTCAGCTTGCTTTTTTGTTTCTTGTGTCTATGGAGACCCTGTATATAAGTATCGGCCTCTGGTTTGGGAAAGGTTAACGCGCATCGGTATTAATAGAAAAGACAGCTGGTGTATGATGGGTGATTTTAACTCAATTCTGAATAACAGTGAGAAGCTGGGGGGTCCGAGGAGAAGTGATTCATCTTTCAAAAACATTCTCTAATATGCTTATTGATTGTGGAATGTCAGAACTCCCTAGTTCTGGTAATGGCTTTACTTGGGGAGGTATGAGGAGAGAGATGTGGATTCAGTGTAAATTAGATCGAGGATTTGGGAATAAAGATTGGTTTAAGTTGTTTCCTGCTTCAAACTAAGCTTTTTTGGAGAAAAGAGGATCAGATCACAGACCGGTGTTGATTAAACTAGTGTCTTCCCAGGAATCCTATAGAGGCTCTTTTAGATTTGATAAAAGAATGCTACACAAACCGATGGTTAAGGATGCAGTAATTCAGGCTTGGAACTTACCGAAAGAAAATATTGGATTTAAAGTTTCGGACAGAATCAGAAGCTGCAGGAAAGCATTGAGTAAATGGAAAAAAGATAACAACTCCAACTCAAGTGATAAGATCATGCATTTACAGAAGGAGTTAGAGTTGGAGGAATCAGCTGTCTATCCTCGCTTCAGGAAAAAGGCTGCTATTAAAAAGAATTTGGTGGAAGCATACAAAGATGAAGAAAACTTTTGGAAGCAAAAGAGTAAAGACAAATGGTCGGTTAAAGGTGATAAGAATACAAAGTTCTTTCACGCTTCAGTTAAAGCTGCACGATCAAGAAATGGTATTGAAAAACTACTTGGAGATGATGGTATAATGAATAGATCAGAGGCTTCGAAAGGTGATGTGGCGGTCAGGTATTTCCAGAACCTATTTAAATCATCTAATCCTCAAGACTTTCAGAATCTGTTTAAAGGATTTAAGCCGAGAATTTCTTCAAAAGTTAATGATTTGTTAATACGAGAAGTTTCAAAGGAAGAGGTTAAATGGGCTGCCTTCTCGATTAAACCTGCTAGTGCTCCTGGAGCAGATGGAATGACATGTCTTTTCTTTCAACATTACTGGGATATCATTGGTGATCAAGTCACTTCAGAGATTTTGGAAATTTTTCAGAAATGGTGTCTTCCCTCTGGAATGGAACTTCACTCAGTTATGCTTAATTCCAAAAAAGGTTGGCTCCCCTCTAATGACAGACTTGCGTCCCATTAGCTTATGCTCAGGTCTATACAAAATTGTGTCAAAGATTCTGGTTTACAACCACTTCTTCCAGAGATTGTCTCTCCCAACCAGTCTGCCTTTGTCTCAGAGCGGTTAATCTCAGACAACATTTTAATTGCCCATGATTCTGTCCATGCTCTGAGAACTCATCCGCGCATTTCCAAGGAATTCATGGCAATTAAAACTGATATGTCAAAGGCGTATGATAGAGTAGAATGGGGCTTTCTAAATGCTTTGTTGGTGGCCTTAGGATTTCATCAAAAATGGATCGCCTGGATTATGTTTTGTGTGAAAAGTGTTTCTTATACAGTTCTAATGAATGGTCAGCCTTATGGTTTGGTGAATCCGGAGAGAGGTATAAGACAGGGAGATCCCTTATCCCCTTTCCTCTTTGTTATGTGTACTGAAGCACTAACTCATCTTCTTAACCAAGCGGAGGAATCAGGGTTGATTAATGGCATTCAATTCTCGAATGAAGGGCCAACTATACATCACATGCTGTTTGCAGATGATAGTCTTTTTATCTGCAAAGTGAATGATAGTCAATGCAAGACTATTAAACAGATTCTTCAGATCTATGGAGATGCTTCAGGTCAAGTCATAAACCTATCCAAATCCTCGATTACTTTTGGTGACCATGTTGATGAAGATCAAAAAGCAATGGCAAAGACAGAATTGGGCATCTTGAATGAAGGAGGGGCTGGCATTTATCTTGGATTGCCTGAATGCTTTAGCGGCTCAAAGGTTGCCTTGCTGGATTACATTAAAGACAAAATGAATTCCAGATTTACAGGCTGGTTTGCTAGACTTTTGTCTCAAGGGGGAAAAGAAGTTTTACTGAAATCGGTGGCAATGTCTATGCCTGTTTTTGCAATGAGCTGTTTTAAGCTTCCTATAACCACTTGTGAGAAGTTATCAAGTGTAATGGCTCAATTCTGGTGGGGGTCAGAAGAAAACAAAAGGAAAACTCATTGGTTAAGTTGGGAAAAGCTGTGCATTCCAAAGCATCAAGGGGGAATGGGATTCAACGACATCCAGGTTTTTAATCAAGCTCTTCTTGCTAAGCAGGCCTGGCGAATTTTACAGTTTCCAAATTGCCTGTTTTCTCAGTTTATTAGAAGCAGATATTTTGAAGAGAGTGAGTTCTTGCTTGCTAATATTGGTTCTAGACCGTCTTTTGCTTGGAGAAGTTTACTTTTTGGAAGAGATCTCCTGAAAAAAGGTCTAAGAGTGATGGTTGGAAATGGAGAATCCATAAGTGTGTGGACTGGTTTATGGTTATTGGATGACAAATTGAGAGCTCCTTTGATGAAAAACATTTTCGTGGACTTAGAGTTAAAAGTTTGTGACCTGTTAGATCTATCCTCCAACGATTGGAACAGAGATCTTTTGGATGATCTCTTCTACTCGAATGATGTTCAGTTAATTCTATCCATTAAACCTGTCATTTCTTCTAATATCTTCTGGTGTTGGAGATATAACAAAGGTGGGGAAAACTCAGTTAAGTCTGGATACTGGTTAGCATACCAAGAGAAGAATTCAAAAGCTCTTTTCAATGCAACAATGCAACCATCTACAATTGAAATCAAGACTCAGATTTGGAAAGTACAGGCTCCAACAAAGATAAAGATTTTCATGTGGAAAGTGATTTGTGGTGCAATCCCTGTGGTAGATAAAATTATTGAAAGAGGAATGAAATCAGACTCAAGATGTCAAGTATGTGGCAATGAGGGAGAATCTGTCAACCACGTTTTATTTACTTGCACTATCGCAAGACAGATTTGGGCGTCATCAAATTTTCCTTTTCCTTCGGATGGTTTTGATGATGAATCCATTTATCAGAACTTCTTTTATCTTTTGTGCTTTGGGAAAAACGAGGACATCCCAAAGGAATTAAGAAGAAGCTTTCCGTGGATTTTTTGGACCATTTGGAAAAATAGAAACAATTTTCTTTTTGAAGGGTTTCTTTTCAGGTCTGATGAAACGGTGAGGAAAATAATTGATGATTCTAAAGATTGGTTTCAGGCTCAAGAATTGGAAGCTATGGAAGAAGCAAAGGATGCGATTGAAGTCAGAGCTCGAAAAAAAAGGTGGTCACTTCTTCTTTCTTGGGTTAAATGCAATATTGGTGCCTCTTGGGATAAAAACAAAAAGATAGGTGGGGCAGCTTGGGTTTTAAGAAATGAGAAGGGTGAAGTAATAAAGCATAGTAGAATGTCTTTCGCTGATATTAATAGTGCCATGGATGCCAAATTTCAGAGCTGGATTTGGTCTATTGATAGTATGGTTAGCTTAAGAGTAGACAAAGTAATCTTTGCGTCAGATGCCACATACCTCATAAGAGCTATCAAACGTCCGCCGGCATGGCCCTCTTTGAGATTCTTTTCATCAGAAGTGTTGAAGAATCTTGATGTTCTTTCAGATTGGGATGTTTTTCTTGAAGTCCAGGAAACTAACAATGGAGCTAACTTGATTGCTCGGAGTGTCACGAACGAGAATCGTGCTCAATCTTATGTAGCCATTGGTTACCCTCTTTGGTTAAAGGAGCTATTTGTTTGGGAAAGTGCCTCTGCTTAGTTTCCCTTGTGTTCGATATGTGTGGTTTGTATTGCTCATGATTTATGTTTGTATGTCTCTATGATATAATTGTTTGTTGTTTTGCTTTCTGGGTAGACTTTAAAATCACGTCCATCTTGTGGATGAGTTTTTCGAGTTTCCTTTAAAACTTTCGGTTGTGTAATATTGTACTTAAAACTCGTAATATATCATATTTCAGTGAAAAAAAAAAAAAAAAAAGTAATAAACCCAACCAAAAAGATTATCACTATTACATTATAGTTTCCAAGTAAATACCCAACCACAGTTTTGGGTTTCTTCCAAACCAAACTAAACCAAAACCTAAACCTAAACTTTGACATTTTTCTGTCAAGAGACTACTAATGAAACGATTTTCTGTTAACGATTCGGATTTCATATAGAAGAAACTCGAATCGGATTTGAATACATTGACGAATATATATACACCTATAGTGTTTAGGTATATTTGTGATGTAAGTTATTAAGTAAACAAATTTAAACAAAGAAGTGTATCACAAAATATTCTATCAAATTCGAGCTAGCACAAGCAAATACTATGTGCCGCTCAATGTGTAAACCGGTTTTGTTTTTCATTGTACACATACCAAGATGTTCCATATCTTCTTTGTCCTCCTCACGATTCTCCCAATCTTCTGGGCGATGAACGATTCGATCAAATTCGACGACGGAATGCTCCTTCTTACCGAAACCCGGTTTTCCGGTTCCCTCTTTCTCATGTAGAAGCTTCTACTGCCTATTTCACCAATTACTTCGGTTTTCTCCAAACCTGCAGATTAGTAAAATCCAAAAATCAAGAGTTAATCTCTGTGTTAAAGGGTGTGAAGGTTATTGAATCACATAGCCACATTTAACATATCTAAGAGACATTTCTTGTTCTGTTCTACGATTTGACTTACAAAGTTCAAAAACTTCTAGCTTTTGTTCTGTTTCTTAACCATTTAACCGGACCTAATTGAGTTGTGGAGCTTACATTGGATGCTGAAGTGAGACTGATGCAGCTCAAAGGCAAGATCTTTATCGAGTTTCGGTGTTCGTCCTTCTTTACGATACTTGTCCACAACCATCTTGATCGTTTCTTCGACATTGCAACTCATTTTGACCAAAGTCCTTACTGGTCCTGGACTTCCTTCAACTGATACACTGATCACAACTTTTGCTGCTTCTCTCTTGTAAACCTGATTTTCGAATAAAAGAAACAAAACCATGGAAATTCAGAATCTTTCTCACAGTCAGATTGCGTGCGTACAAGTTTCAAGACAAAAGTCGAAATGAAATGGAATTTACAGCTTACTGGGCTGTCTTGAAAATAGTGAAATATATGGGTTACTTTGTAGAGTTTTAAATATTTTGGCTCCAATACTATAAACTTTGACACCTGAAGGACTGAATAGTTATACAGTCATACTTCTAATCCGTAATAAGAAATTTGATTATTAATCTTTAAAAATTAAAATAGTGAAATTATTGGGTTAATTTGTACCATTTTAAATATTTGGTTCTTATAGCATAAACTTTGAGACATGAAGGACTAGGGAAGGAATTTCATTTAATAATTACCTGTTTGTTAATCGGAGAAGAAGAAGAAGAAGACGGCGAAGAGAATCCAGATAACGACGGAGCTGAAGCAAAAACCTCCGAACGGATCTTAGAGAGGTAAACGATCTGCTCGGGTTCTTCCGCCGGGAGATCTATCACCGGCGTAGAGCAACGTCGGTTATCATCATCTTCACAAGCGAAGCTTTGGTGGAGATTCGGCTCCGAGAAACTTCGATAGAGTATCTTAGTAGATTTTGAACGAATCTTAGTGGGAATACGACGGGAGACTTGGTGCTTCGCCGTACGTCTGGTCCTGGAGCTCCGGCCTCGGCTTGAGTCCGATGCCGTGATTCTTTTCTGGTGAATTGAATCTGTCATTTTTGT
Organism: Eutrema heterophyllum; assembly: GCA_002933915.1. Taxonomy (NCBI): domain Eukaryota; kingdom Viridiplantae; phylum Streptophyta; class Magnoliopsida; order Brassicales; family Brassicaceae; genus Eutrema; species Eutrema heterophyllum. Next base: position 555,270 of record PKMM01030072.1, read on the forward strand.
AGAAAGAAGAAGAAGAAGTTGAGGAAGTTTTTTATTGATTGAGGGATTCTCTATGCTTTCCGTTTTTCTTTTCTTTGCCTTTTTTTCTTTTTATAAAAACAGATTTTACTTAATATTAAAGATATTTAGAAATTAAAGTTAATTTCATAGCATCCAATTTCAGACCAACCAGAAAAGGAGATAAATCGTCATAATTTTTTTCCCTGTTCTTATCAGGATCAATCTTAAATCATGACGCGCGGGTTTTTGTGATATCGTTTAGTTAGTTTATATTTTTTTGTATCTTTTGTTGTTTCTAGATTTGTTCAAATAGTCACTCCGGTTCACATGTCGTTTTACAAACAATGTCGTCGTTTTACAAACAATGTCTTTTTGTATTTTCAATACAGAATTTTGAATAAAAATATAGATTTGACCCTATAATATTAATGTATTAATTCGAAAGAGAAATTTATTTAGTATATTAATAAAGAATAAAGTAAAAAAATTAATAATTTTTTTAATATGTGTGAAAAATGGTAGAATAACACTCTTTGTAAAATATAGGGAATATTTGTTTACTATTTTTGCCATGTTATAAGATTTGTATTACGAGTTCACTAAATACTATTTTTTCTGTTTCTGAAAGTTTGATTTTCTGTATTTTTCACACATATTAAAAAACAATCAATGTTTAGTCATAAATAGATTATTTTTTCTCACTAAACATTTTTCCATGACTATGAACCCATAATAATTCATCAAATTCAAATATTCTCAATTATTCACTTTTAAAGTTAATCATTTATTAATATTAATAAATAAAAAATAGATAAAATTTTTAGAAAATCAATCTTTATGAAACAAGATAAAAACTTAAAAAATCAAACTTTCTGAAACGGAGGTAGTAAATAATATAGTGTTTATGTAATGTCTCTTTTATAGTTGAAATAGTAGTAGATTTTGTTAAACGACAAAAAAATTGCATTTACATAATAACTATATGTCCTCGGGCCTTTCACCTCTTATTACGCAAGTTTACATCAAATAGTGAGTTTATGTCTTGCGAACTGTTGTTCATAAAAAAAAAAAAAAAGTCGTGCCAACTTAAAAAAAAAAAAATATATCTTTCAAATTTCAAGTTTTCCTTTATTTTGAAGAAAAAATGAAGAAATATTCTCTAATGGTGTTTCAATTTCACCTTCAAAATATGAGAAATAAATAGTATTCATTTTTATTCAATTTCACCTTCAAATGAAATATTGAATAGTGTTCCTTCATATTCGAATGACTACTATTTATTTCTTCGTATTTTGAAGATGAACTTTTTTATTTACAAAATGTGTCTTCAATTTTTATTATTTTTTTGTTTTATACCCAAATAAAATTATGTGTTTTCTTTTATCCAATTAATGTTAAAACTACGTGTTTATTCAATCAATATACAAAGTAAAAATGTAATAATCACATATATAAAATAGAAAATACAACAACAAATATTAAATAGAAAAACCAAGAACATAGCCAACAATAAAATTTGAAATACATAATTAGTACTAAAATTATAAATAATAAAACTTAACACGACATAAACTAACAACTTAATAATCTGGTAAACCGTTTCCAGATCCATTAAGATCATTAAAATATTTTCCAAATGAAGTTGATGCCGAAAGAGGAACGTGTTAATTTTGTTGTTGTTCAACCATTTTCTGTAAAATATGTGCTTGTTCTTTCTTTTTTTTTGGTTGAAATGTGATTTCATATTAATCAACAAAGAAAAAGAAAAGGTTATCTACAAATTTGGCCAAAAGTTCAGGCCAAAATTTTTAAAGCAACAAAAACCGGGCAAGGAATGAAAACACAAAAACAGAGACTAAGAAGCTCGATGTGTCATGCCGGTGGGATCGTGTGAAAGTGGCTCACAGATGCCCAACGTTGGATCAATGAGTTGCTCGCATCGTGAGCTGCAATTAGAGAGGGTAGACGGCTATGGATTTTCGTGTATTTCGATCTAGCTAGGAAGAGCGGAGAGCGGAGAGGGCGTTGGTGTCATCTTCCATTCCTCTCTCTCCATACATTGTAAATCACAGTTTGAAAAGCTAGTTTGCTCAGAAGTGAATCCACCTTATTTAGTCGATTCCACATAAGAGAAAGCAAAGTTATATTCCAGTCCGGGTTGATTCGATTTCCAAGCAATTTCTCAGTGATCATCGTCCATAATGTGTAGGTGTATGGACAAGCAAAAAACAAGTGGTCTCGAGTCTCATCCATCTCTCCACAAAGAAGACAGTGTTGAGTGATCCCCCATTGACGAGTACGAGCACCTGTAGCAAGACGGTCACGAATCGCAAGCCAAACTATGAAAGCTTGTCTTGGTATAGCTTGATTAAACCAGACAATTTTGTGCCAAGCAACCAAATTTTTTTGCGATCTAATTTGTTCCCAAGTCTTCCTTGACGAGAAGTGATTTTTAAAATCTGCCTCTCCTTGTTTCCATAGAAGGATATCACTCCATGCAGTACGAGAAGGTGGTTGCGTAGCCCTTATTTGTTGCAGTAAAGTCTGTAAATGCAAACCACGACAACGGCGAAAGGTCCAACCATTATCATTCCCTGCGTCTGCAACTCTTGCCAAACGATGCAACCCCAGAGAATGAGTCCCAATTTCGCCAATTACATCGATTAAACGTCCCATATTCATCCAATTATCAAACCAAAAGAAGGTTGATCTACCATCCCTTACCTCTGTTCTTATAAACTCAAAAGCGAGTGGACGCATTCGTAGAAACTTTGTCCAGATCCAGGAGCCTCGAGAGCCCTCTTTAACATCCCAAAAGGAGGCGTTCCTCAACAAATATTGTCGTGTCCAAGCGACCCACAAACTTCCAGAATTTGTAAATAATTTCCAAATGAGTTTCAGCAAGAAAACTCGAGCAACGTCATACATTCTCCGTATATCCAATCCACCTTCTCTCTTTGGGTGACAGACATCTTCCCACACCACCTTGGCTTTTGACATAGTGTGAGGAGAACCTGGCCATAGGAAAGACGAGCACATACTTTTGATAGATTCATAACATCGCTTTGGTAGTCAAAATGTCGCGCTCCAAAAGTTTGTTATGCTGGTGATGACTACTTGGATTAGTTGTAAACGCCCCGCAAAAGATAGCATTTTACTAGACCAACTCACAAATCGAGATCTGATTTTATCAACAAGAGGTTCGTAGTCTAGCCGCTTCATACTCTTTGTGGTGAGAGGAAGTCCCAAGTAACGGATATGAAGTTGCTCTAACGGAATACCAAGATCCTGAGTCGCGTTAACTAGTGCTGAACTATTCCGGCCAACAACGTATAATGAAGACTTCGTAGCATTGATCGCCAGCCCATAATCCCTTGCGAATTCATTTAAAACTTGTATCGTTCCTCTCAAAGAATCCACCGTACCATTCATGAAAACCATCATATCGTCCGCAAAACTGAGATGATTCAAGTTCAGTTCCCGGAGTGAAGCATGATAACCAATCCTCCCTTCATTCGCAGCTCGGTTCAACTGGAGAGATAGAACATTTATAGCAATTACAAAAAGATACAGTGAAAGAGAGCAACCTTGACGAAGTCCCCTTTCACTCGGGAAAAACCCTTCTATTTCTCCATTGATAGAAACCAAGAAGTAGGCAGTGGAGATGCAGCTTCGTATCCATAGAATAATATATCCGGAAGACCCATAACCTTTAGCGTGGTTATGATAAAATCCCATCTAACAGTGTCAAAAGCTTTAAAGATGTCAATTTTCAGAGCGCTACGAGGCGAGATTGAGTCCTTATGGTAATCCTTGAAAAGTTCCGTGGCAAGCAACACATTTTCAAGAAGAAGACAATCGTGAACGAAAGCACTCTGGTTAGGATTGATAGCCTCGGGAAGAATGAGTTTGAGCATGTTCGCAAGAATCTTTGAGATAATCTTGTAAAGGGTATTGCAACAAGCGATAGGCCGGAATTCTTTCATTCGTTCTGCGTCCAGTATCTTTGGAATGAGTGCTAGTATAGTGGCATTTACACCGTGCGGCATGTGCCCATTCACAAAGAAGGATTGAACAGCTACCGTGACATCTGGACCAACTATGAAGAATTCTTTCGTAAATCTATCCGTACCTGGCGTTTTATTGGACGACCTAGAGCTGAGGGCTTTCTTTATGTCTTCTTCAGTCATTGGACTAATCAAAATATCAGCCAGGTGAGTAGGGCAACGATAAGGAATTAATCCTAGAAGACTCGCTATTTGCAATTCAGATTGTGGCTGAGCTTGAAGAAATCGCTTAAAATGATTTGCTACTTCCTCCTTAATCTCTTTCGGATATGTGATAATAACTCCATCCTCTGTTATAAGTCGTCTCAGAGCATTCCAAGAGCATCGCGCCTGCACAATGCGATGAAAGAAAGGTGTGTTGTGGTCTCCATGGTTCAGCCAAGCGTGATTTTTGCTTGCATAATTTCTCTTCGATGGTGGCATAGTGTAGCTAATTTCCTGAAGCATGTGACTCCGCCACACTACTTTCACTAGTGGGATTCAGTAGCACTTGGTTTTGCCTTTCGCACAGAATCTCAAATGCTTATTGTGTCCTCTTCGTTATATCACCATATTTTTCTCGATTTAAAGCCTTGAGAAGTGGTTTGAGAAGCTTCAACTTCTTATGAAGTATATGTAGGGCTGTTCTAGATTGAAAGAGTTGCTCTGTTGTATCCCATAAGCTGGCTACCATAGCAAGAAAATCTTTATGATCAGCAAGATAATTCCAGAATTGAAAATGGTGACGTTTACCCGGCGGAGGAGGATGATTGAGGTGAACAACACAACGAGCATGATCTGATATCCCGTTGGCTTCAAAACAGGCGTATGAATTCATAAAGTTTGTAGTCCAAGCTTCATTAACCAGGGCGCGATCGATTTTTTTCCCTATGGGATCCTCATCTTTGTGATTCCACCATGTGAATTTCGGTCCAGAATAGCCGAGATCTATGAGATCACAGTCAGAGACTAACATTTGGAAACCCCTCATTCCCCCTTGATCTCCAAGAGACTTAAGGACACGAGAATGTTCATCAGATTCAAGGATTTCATTGAAATCACCCAAAATAATCCATGGTACGTTTTCTGTATTGAAGAGATTGCGGTGAGATCTAATTTCATTCTAGAGCAGCGAACGCTCTCTTCGAAACTCTTCACCCGAGGGTAGAGAGATCAAGACTGTAATAATTTGGGGTCCCTTATACAACGTCGAGACCGTGACAGCAGATGACCAAACAAACCAGATCCTTCTGAGACGGTGGTAGTAATTGTTAGTAACTGAACTCCAACCAGGGAAGGTACTTTCAATAATAGCATGATAAAAATCTTTTTGAACGCGGGTTTCGAGAAGACAGCCAAAAACAGAATGAGACCAGAGTATCCAGAAACGAACAGTTTCGTGTTTGCGCATTTTGTTGAAACCACGGGTATTCCATTAAAAAAAAGACGCCGTTATCATTATAACCTTCGAGAGGAGGTCTTCTTTGTTGTATTTTGATGTGAAATTTTTTGAGCTTGACGAGTTACAATCTGCTTCTTTTGAGGCCTACTCTTCTTTGGGTACCTTGTATTTTGTTTCTGTTTCTGCTGTAGCTTAGTATTTGGGATCGTATCCTCCTCCGAAGAGCTTTCATCTTCAACTTCTTTTCTGTTTGGGATTTCTCCTTCATCTTCCTCTGAGACAGATGAAAGAATATTGAAACTCGAAGGAGATTCTTTATCCTTTATCTGCATATCCTTTTCATTCGATTTTGGATGGAGATGATTTCCCCTTCGTTACCGATGTCCACGCCAACTCCTCTTCCAGGCACGCGTCATCAGGTACATATTCCTCCTCCCCATAATTTTGTATTTCTGACTCAGTCTTCTTCTCCGTCACCTGAATTTTGTATTTGTGACTCAGACTTCTTCTTCGTCACCTTAGTTACCTCTGTAGTATCATTTATTGTAACCGTATCAGAGCTGACTCCCTTGCTTATTTCATAGCCGATCAGTTGGTCGTTTTCTTTTCCCATCGACTTTTGACATTCGACTTTCTGATTTTTTGCAATGATTCTGACTTTCTCAGCGTTTTTCTCCAAATATACTACATCACCACTTTGCATTTGTTCACATTCCTTATCTGTATGACCCCAATTGTGACACTTAGCACATCGAGGAGGCAGTCATGGGTAACTAATATGGATAACAACTTCTGGATTAGATGTCAAACGAATTTTCTCATGAAGAGGTTTTTCCAGATTCGCCACAACCAGGATACGAGCAACATCAAGACGAATACATCGTTCCGTATTTGGATGCAGTTTTTGTACCTTTCCAAAGAGATTGCATATGAACTTTAACCCCTTTTCAGAGTAGAGATAGTCAGGGACTTCCTTTAGATCCACCCAAATCGGCATCGAAGAAAGGTCTGGCTTGAGAGAAGACGTTCGAGGGTTCCATTCTTGAACAACTAGCGGAATATCCGCAATGTGCCAAAAGTGGTGCCTTAGGACTCTTGCTCGCATTTGGTCATTTTCAATCTTGAAGAGCACAATCTTCGAGTTAATAAACTGAGCATCAATCTTAGAGAGTTTATCCTGAGAGTCCCATAGACGATTGACCGTAGCGTGGACCTTCCCTATGTACGGTGCGTCACCAATAAAGTAACCGACAATGTAGTTTGTCCAGAGGGGCTAAGAATCGGCTAAAACTTCTTCTGGTATCGTGGCAAGAGCCTCACCATTGATGATCTCACAGGGTTGAGGAAACAAACGCTCTTGATTGTCATGAAGCCTCCAGGGCGATTTTAGAGTTTGGGAAGGGGAGGATTTGTGTTCCTCCAAGATCTGGGTTCCCTCTGAAAACTCTCCCTTGCCTTCACTAACTGACTCCTTCAACTTCTTTTCCCCTTCCGATGCAGCAGAATCCCTCTCCGGCGCCGACATAGTCGACTCTGCTTGAGATCAGGCGAAAAAACTTTTCCCATTGTAGCTCTAGATCGCACTCAAATCGCCTTTCCACTGTAGCTCAAATCGCCTTTCAATCGTAATTTATATGTGCTTGTTCAGCTTGAACATATGCACGAATATTTGGATCTTGTATGAAATTCAAGTCTTGAAACAAAATTTTGTTTTCTTCTTTAAGTTATTGCAAAGCGTAGTTCTTACTTTGAATATCTAAATGGTGTTGTCTTTTTGCACTTGTCTTCTTTAGTTGCTCCAAAAGTTGTATATTTTCTTCTTCTACGGTGTTGATAACAAGTGATGTTTGACCATCACATTTTCTTTTCAGTTTAGATTTTTTCACCCCAATCGGTCGTTGAGATGCAGATCCACCAATAATGTCTTCGTCGTCTTATAAGTTCAAAGAAAATGAAGACAAACCTGGAGATACTTGTGTACCAAAGTATGAGGTAGGATTTTCCGACTCTGAAGATGCATACCTGAAACCACATGGGTTTAGTACATTTCTAGCTGGGGTGTCACCATCTTTAAACTTTTCAAAATTCTTAATAATGTTCCAAACATGATTAAATTTCTAGCCTCCTTTGTATTTTGGAACTTCTATTAGCATTACTTTGGCTTAATTGAACTACAAATCATTAAAAAAAATATTAAAATAAATGTAAGTGACTTGACAAATCATATATTAATAATCACAAAAAAACATTCACAATGTCATCACTTGAAGCACCACTTGGACGTCTATTTTCACATTGTTTGATGCATGCATGTAATTTCTTTGTTGCTTTCTCAATAACTCGAATTCGACATTGGATGGATTTCTTTGAACGTTCACTCCAAGATGCATTTTTTTCCATTCTCGTAACCTTCTACCACACGAGAACAAATATGATCGGATGACTAATAAACACATTTGATTGGATCTTGATAAATTTTCATATAAATTGACATAAATACTTATCTTCTTCTTAGTATATCCACAAGAACGTAATGGTATTTTTGTAAATAAAGTGACAAAAGATATAGATGAATATGGAAAATATGGAATGGTGGAATGTTGTGAATGAAATAAACGCTCATGATGTTATTTATAGATGTTAATCAAGATTCTCACATTTTTTAATCTTTTACATAATATGATAATCAAAGATGAGCGTGATCTCGACGCACCAATTGAAGAAAGAAGAGAACTTTCACCTCCGGAGGTTGAAATAGAAGAGGATGAAAATACCCGGTTCATTTCTTGCTTGATATAGAAAAATCAAGGATAAAGAAGCTCATTTCTCACTTCGAAATGCGTTAATTGATCATTTGTGAGAAAAATATATGTCTACTAGTACATTATAAAACTCTATTGTTGTTTGTTCTTATTACATTATGTAATGTAATTTTATTTATATAATGATTTTTAAATTAAACAAAATCGTAATTTTGTTGAACAATTGTTATAAATAAAATAAGTAGGTAAAAGTTTGTAAAACTAAAAAGTAAAAGGTCTTATTAACAATTAATAATAGATTGGAGATAAAATATACTTAAAATATTCTTTTTGAAGACAAAAATGAAGCAAACAGTTGGAGAGAATTCTTCTTCATTTTTTTCTTCATTTTGAAGAAACCTCATTTTTGAAAGAAAATATAAAGGAAACCATTGGAGATGCTCTAAACTTGTCAAATATTTCCGACTAATATTCTTTTCACTGTGAGTAGATGACAGAGTGGTAAACCAATTTTTCCTCTCTTTCATTTCATATTTGGATAGTCTTAGTATGTGTTACTTTAATATATATGAATGGATATTTTTGGTGGATCTGATTCTGACTTTGATTATAGTTAAATTGGACAGTGTTGTATTTATTAGAGACAATGTGATAATTTATTCTCATTTTGTCTTTAGGGGAGGATTTTAGTTTTCTTATACGTGGGAAATTGTATCTTGTTACCGATTATGAAGTTATTGGACTTGTGCATTACCTCAATAGATGGGGGACTTTCTGTCAATGTTTCTTGTACCAGATTTTTTTTTTCGAATGGAAACTAGATGCTGACAATAGACGTGAGCTACATGCAATTCTCAAATGTACATGTTGAACTAGGAGGTGCGGAAGAGAGATATTCTCATATGTACTCATTTTCACAAAAGGTAACCTCTTATGCTAATAGCTTATTTATTTGATTTGGAGTATCTGATCTTATAGTTGCATGACTTAGTATATTGTTTGTTTGCTTGTATGTTTCAAGTTAAGTATTATGACTTGCAAAACATTACCATTGCACAAGAGAATCGGGGAAAGCACACAACCATTCATATGATGGAAAATGAGGTCTAGTTTTCTAGTGATGCTCACTATTTTTTAAGGTCACATAACGGATGTAACTAGTTAGTGGTTGGTATGTGGTATTCTGGGGAGTTTATAATTCAAATAAAAGGTGGAACTCTCTCAGACTATCATTCTAAAATTTTGCTCAAGTACCATCAGTTACATTTTCTACAACAAGTGGAGCAATTGGAGTTATAGTTTCACTCCCATCTGAAGTCCACTTGTATTTGGAGAACCTTGAGGTAAAGATGACGCTTGCGAGAAAGAGTGCTAATGATTTTGCTCAATTTTTGCACGAATGCATTAGTACTAGATTTTATTAAACACAAAAAAGATTATCGCATTTACATAATAATGGGATACTAACTAATCCTCAAAATCTTGGAGTCTAAGGTTGCGATGACGAGGCTGAGGTGGCTAATTCTCAAAATCTTCACCTTCTTTTTGTGTTCAAACCCATTGCTTTTCTCCATCGAGCCTTGAACTTCTAGATCAAAGATTTTGAAATTCATCTGAAGTCCCCCTTTCCAGCCGCTAGTCTCCTTAAATGACAATTATTAATCTATGAATTCCACATTTAGTTCTCACATCTCCAACACGATGGATTTATCTTTTGAACATTGGGAGATATTGTGGAATTTGGCAAAATTGTGATTTTATCCTATGGCCAACGTATATATCGCCAAGAAAAAACCCAATCATATGATATCATTTCTAAAGAAAAACAACAAACGACAAGACACTAAATACTTATACTAGACGAGAATTTCAACACATCATCATCATTTAAGTTGGAGGAACATGAAGTTGAACTATCCATAATTAGTTACATGTTTGCTCAAGTATCATCAGTTATATTTTCTACAACAAGTGGGGCAATGGGAGTTATAGTTTCACTCCATCTGAATTGTATTTGTACTTGGAGAACCTTGAAATAAAGATGAGGCTTTCGAGAAAGAACGCTAATGATTATGTCCAGTTTAAGCACAAATGCATTGGATTCAAAGATGTTCATGTTAGGCATTTCATTGATGGAGCTTTTATGGAGGAGATTTTGACTTTTACAACGAAAAAGCATATGAATATTGTTGAACACATGAAAGTTGATGCTGGAACCTTTCAAAAATACTTCAATATCTCACCCTATATTATTGAGAGTGCATTGTATTTCAAAAGTATGCACAAACGTATATATAGATGGGGTGGTTCTTGTACTAAAGTTTCAAGTAGTATACTGAATCTGGGTATCTCCCAAACCAAATTAAACAGAATCTAGACATAAACCGACCGTTCAATAGTATCAAAAATTAAAAGCATGAATCCTAATGAAACGATTTTCTGTTAACAATTCAAATTTCATATAAAATTAATGAAGAAACTCGAATCAGATTATAGTAAATTGACAGATATATATACCTATATGTATATTTATAGATCTTATGAAAAGAGTGAACGTATTTTATGAAATTTAAGCGAATACATGTAAAACATAACTAGAACAATACTTCGTTAACACTTAGACCGGTTTTGTTGTTCATTGAACACATACCAAGATGGTCCATATCTTCCTTGTCTATCAATTCGATCAAAGTCGATGAGACGTAATATTTTTTTCTCAGCGGAATCCTGTTTTCATGTTACCTCTTTCTCATGTAGAAGGTTTTACTTCATATTTTTGTGTTGAGGGTGTGATGTTTGTTTATTCACATAGTCACATTCAACATATCTATGAGATATATGCCTTGCTCTGTTCTACAATTTGATCTTAGTAGTTCGAAAACTTCAAGCTTTTGTTCTGTTTCTTTAATATTTAACGGGACCAAATTGAGTTCTGGAGCTTACTTGGTGAAAACTGATTTAGAAGAAATATGACAAATTTAAGGGTTGAATATAATTACCTTCCCGTTGACAAAAATGATCTGAAACAAACAAACACACAGTGAATGATACGAAAATGAGGCCTAAAATGGGTTTGGATTGCTGACTTATTTCCATTTCGAAAATTCCATATGCTGATGCTCCAAGTTACCATTTTTGCTCATAACAAAACATTCTCAAACGTCACATAAAAACATTAAATTAATTATATAACAACTCTCATCTACCTAAATAATAATCAAAAAAGTTTGAAATTAAGTAAGATAATATATAATTTGATATTTGCTTACATACATAAAGAACAAAATTCAATTTTGTCCGTTGTTGAATATTTCTGATCGGATGAAACTTTAAAAATACCTCAATTATTTTGAAACTTAAATATGAGAAAAGAACAAAAATGTTAATAACCTAATAGAAGATCTATGACAAAACATATAAATACACGATTGTAAAAAATATAAATGCATACATTCAAACATAAACACTTTTTCCATTACATACTAACACATAAAAAAGACAAAATCAATGAACTATTTAAAACAATGATTGATAAATATACATAAAACATCATTGAACCAATGAGCATATTATTCTTTGTCATGGAGATGATGTTTCTGGTCTCGCCAAACTTTGAATAAATAAAGCGTGAAACCAATAAACTAGGAGTGAGTCTGTGGCGTAAGAGGCCCATCACACTTGATGCACTCTCATTTCGCGTGCTTTCATTTCTCTTAACTATACATTATATAAATTAAAGAGAATTCCATATTTCATTTTTTTTTTTGTTAACGGTTATTCTTTTTTCTTTTTCCTTTTTTGTTTTCGTTAAAAGACTGAATTTGAAGTGGGTTTCAGATTCTTTACGTGGTAGCATTTTTTTTGGGTTAAAATAGTTGAAATTTTCTTCTTGGTATACGAATTTTATTTAGAACTCGGGTAGACCATGGACCAAAACCATACTAATCCCAAACTAGGTAAAAAACCCATATATTCTTGTCATTTAAATCGTTTACCTTGGCAAAAAAAAACACAATAGTTTTCCTAGATGTTGAAACTTGATTTCTAGCCTTGAAAATCATTATGCTACATATTCTTAATCAGCCTGTCTTGTTATAAAAAAAAAAGCATTTGCTTCAAGCTCCTAAATTTTATATAAAATTAAAAATCCCAAAACCTAAAAGTTTAATTTCAACATAATATATTGGTTAAATTATCATTTTTTAGACACATGTAATGGGTTCAAATCTTTGTATAGTTTTTAAGTGTTTTAATTTTTTTTTCCCTTTTTTCTTTGAATTAACAAAATTATTTAACTAATAGAATAATATAAGGATATATACAAATTTCTAGAATATATCACAATATTTTATCGCTATAAACCCCTTTAACTCTGAGCATGGCAGCATGTAATTTAAATCATGCAAAATCGTCAACGGGTGTCCATACGAAAACCAAATCTGCTATATATTGCAAAGTGGATTGAAGTCGGAGAAACCAGATTGAAGAAGCCAGATCAACAAGTTTAAAAATAAGGATATATGACTTTATTTGTATTTTATTATATAAAATTGAATGTTTCAAAGTTAGTAATTCACCGGATCGTGACACATACTGTGTCAATTAATCAGATTTTAACACGTATAAACAAAAATTTCTAATTAAATTTTGCCACATAATATTAATAATCCTAAAAGATATATTATTAAACAATAAAGAAAAAAATGTAAATTTTTTCTAAAATCCAAAGTTAATAGAAAAAGCTAAAAATTCAGAAAAAATATAATTGATTCATAATACTAAAAGGTTAAGTTACTAAACAAAAATAAAATAGAAATTTTAAATTCATCATAAAAGGCATAGTTAATAAAAATAAAATAATAATAAACATAATTCAAATAGGAGTAGGAAAAACTAAATATTTGGAAACATTTGACAAAATTTAATTGGAAACCATATAATAGAAAAAATAGAAAAATATATAATTGATTCATAATCCTACAAGATTAAGTTAATAAAGAAAAATAGAAAATAGAAAATTTAAATTTATCATAAAAGGCATAGTTAATAAAAAAACATAATTCAAATAGGAATAGAAAAAACTAAATATTTGAAAACATGTGACAAATTTAATTAGAAATCATATAATAGACAAAAAAAATATTCAAAATAAATAAATAAATTGTTACTCTTTTAGACTTTTATATCGGTGAGTGATTTCATATTGACGTTTTCAATCTTATTTTATTTACTTTCACGGGTGATTTCACTTTTTAATTTTTAGGTTTTTTTTCACGGGTTAAAAAATTTAAATTATAAACTCCGCGTATATGTGGGACATAATCTAGTATAATATAAGGATATATACAAATCTTATAAGTTATAATAGTCAGATCAACAAGTTTAAAAATTCGAATCATTGAGCATCTTCTTGTAGGTTAGTACTCAGTTCATTTTGCATTACTTTTATATGTGACTTTTTAAACCAAAAAAAAAGGAAGGATTCCCAAAAAAAAAGTCATCATAGCTAAGGAAGATATATTTACAATAAGAAAAACACTTTTGTGATATTATAACTGATATATACATAAGTCAATTTAACAATCATGCATATCTTACTTTTATCAATTTTTGTGTTACGTCAATGTCCGACTAAAGATGAACTACATTTAAGAAATTTGAATAAAAATTTCTTAATAAATTCGGGTGAACCAATCGAATGAACTTAAAGAGTAAAACAATTGAAAAATCGAATTGAGATAAACGCTTTTTTGTTTAGAATTGAGCCACATTCTCACGATTTTATATATAATCATGAAAAATCTGATACAATCAAAAATCCGAAATGAAAATATTTTATTTTCTTATATAACATGTGGTTTGCCGGCTCAACCAAAAATAACCAGTACATACAAATTTTAAATCACTTTAAACAACAAATTTTTTTAAAACAATTCGTGAAAATCTTTTGTTCTTTTCAAAATAGTATTTTTAAACTAACAATTAAATAATAACTTATTTGCAGTTATGCCAATAGCCAATATAATACGTAAAACAAAATCCTTTGTTATCTGTGTTATTTTAAAGATAATTTAATTTGAATGCTCCTATGCAGATAATGTTTCATTAGAAAAAACCCCTACTAGTAATCAGAAAAGAAAAATATAAAAATATTAATGTATATCATTTGAAATTATATAAACATTTTACTAAATAAAAATAAAATTTATGTTTGTTTTTAGATATCTGAGATTGTTTTTTTTTATAGTGCTTATACTTTAAATGTCTGCTTAAAATGGGGAACAATCATCTAATTTAATGTTATAGAAGATGCTAAAATTTAACATTTGAAATTGTCTTTTTAACACGAAACTCTCACTGAGGATCAACTTTTTATTAAATTGTTTAAAAAGGTTATAATTTATATTAAGATTAAGTTTTTAATGTGAAATATGATAAAAAAATAGTATCTGTTTTAAAATATTAGGTAGAAAAATGAAATAATTTAATTGTTATTGAATAAAAAATACTAAATTTTTTTCTTTGTTAGTTTCTTTTACACTTATTATATATGTAAATATATCCGTATAAGGCTTATAAATGTTATACTATTTGATACTATATATATAAGATTTAGTATAAAGATTCAAGTTGGCAAAAAATATAAGTATTTAGTAGCCATTTTTAGGTTTATGAATTTTCTATAAATTTTATAAAACGACTAACAATATAAAATTACATATACATCCATAATCCGGTCAGATAGTTTTCTTTCTAGTTCTTTTAAATAAAAACAGTGCAAATATAGACCTTTTTTCTTGTTATAATGTCAATCTTTACTTTACCTTTTTCTTTAATTTTAATCATATATAGTTGAGTGAATTGGGATAAAGGAGAGGTGAAATGGAATAGCGACGCACCAATGATTTGAAAGCGTCGAATCATATTCATAGGTCTACCAATTTTTGATCTCTGTCAAATCCAAATCATTATATAATAGATATATCTAATTCTCCTTAGCCATATTTTCGGTTTATAACTTGGCTCCCTTTATTTAATAATAGACTATTACCCGCATATACGCGTAGATTTTTTTATACTTTGGTATGGAAAACAATTTATTCCTATATGAATTTTATAAATACAAAACATTTCCTACATAGTGTATTACTTCATAAATATAACAATTTAGTATCTTTTTCTATCACAGATACTTTGTATAAAATTATAACAAAACTCAGTTTAATTTCTAATACTACAAAGATTTTGGGAAGATCATATCACTTTATAGACATTGATATTTTATTTTGTAAAAATGAAGAATAAAATCACATAGATCGAACATAATTCTCTAATTTTCTCTCATTCGTCTCCTTTCTAGTTTTTACTTTTCTTCATCTCTTTATTTTTCTTTAACCTATGACACCATAAATAAAAAAACAACATCACAACGTATCACACAAACAAATGTTTATTTTTCTCCTTTATTTTTCCTTATAAGCATCTATGTTATCTCCACCGCCGAACTACACATCTCTCCTTTCTCCCCTTAAACAAACCATTTCTATGCCATGTCATCGGCTCATCCATCTAGAGCTCCATAGAACCCGACGAAGTAGCTCTCTACGCCTCTATAACCAATGTTGTCAAATTCTAGATTTCTTTCTTTGGCTAAGCAAATCCCCTTTCGCTTTTCACGCTGAAAGCAACTTTCTCTAGTTTCCTTGTATCGATTTGATAATTTGATGAGGGATGAAGAAAATGATTCTATCTTGCCATCTTAATATATAAATAAATGGACTCTTCATATTCTCCAAATACTTAAACCCATTAAATTAATGTTGTAGACACGTGTAACCTCCAAATTCATATTGCTGATGTGGCCAAGCTATTGGAGAGGGCTCACCTCCTTTCATATATGATTTATCTCGAGCACCAATTAGCATTTACAATGAACCAATGAATATTTATAAAAAATATAATGAATATAGTTTAATAAATTTGATTATAGTATTTGTTTAAAGGATTTTCAGTTCACTTGGGGGCTAATCTTTCGCACCACAAAGCAAACGAGGTCAGAGTCCGCAAAACACGATGAATGTCTGTTTTCCGATGAGTCTCTGACGCTCAAGTCAGAAAAGATGATAAAAGACCACATAGGATGGCGTCAGAAACAGGAAAGACTCAGAAAACTTAGGAGTAAGAAATTTATGGTGATTTCGGGTCCTGAGGAAGGATGGATCCGCGAAGTATGTGGACAGATTTGAGTGATGGTGTTTAGGAAGTTTGAAGATGAACAGAATATTCCGACGATAGGGCGGAATATCCTGGTGAACCGAAATGAGACTAAGTCTCGGAGGCAAAAGAAAAGCTAATTAAGTGTTTAGAGAGAGTTTTCTGAGAATGTGAAAATTCGGATCCCCCCTCTCATGTGAGTGAGGGCTTAATTTATAGGAATACCTTATATGGGCTCACATACTGGTTTGCACTGATTCTTTTTGGTCGGGTCCCGGATCCCTCGCTGGATCATGTACGGGGTACTTGAGTGTATTCTCACCTATTCTTTTTGTCGCTAATGTATGATATCCCGACAAGATTATCCCGAAACGCAGACTTGCGCAGACTTCGTACTACCTTCGGCGGTTTGTGCGCTGTTCCGCGTTCTGAACGCCCATGCTTTTATCTTCCTCATGAACAATGATATGTCGCTTTCGCCTGTCACATAAGCTAAAATTGGCCAGTTATGGGCTTAGACCATCTCCAATGGAACTCTAAAACACCAAATATAGTGTAATTTTTGCACCAAACCTCTCAAATGGAACTCTAAAAATAACACTAAATATAGTGTCACACCAAATTAAGTGTAACACTATTCACAACACCAAGTACTATTCACTTTTGTTATTAATAAAATGATCAATTAAATAGATATAAAATCAAATAATAAAGATAAATTTTAAATTAATAGTATAAGAGTAGAAGATTTTTTTTTTGGTGCGATATTTTGTGTTGTGGTTGGAGAAGAAAAATAATTTGATGCTAAAATTACACCAAATATAGTGTAATTTATGGTGTTGTGGTTGGAGATGCTCTTAGTACATGAGTCAACTTTACTTCAAAATATTAATGGATGGAAACTTAAATATACTCTCGCATCTATTGAGTAATCTTTTACCTTTTCCGATAACCTTATAAGGGGTATTAGGTTACTCTTACTTTCCCAGGTATTGCTATCCGGTTGTCTATAATTTTACCTTACCGAACATCTCTGCCCGGTTTATATTGAAGTAGTCGGGGATTGGACAAGTTCATGTTGAGTCACTCTTCTCCCTACTACCGCACTCTCCAGATTACATAGCACAAGTTGGCGGGCTCAAGAAAAGGTGACTATGTCTTATTCTTGGACCCCTCATCTTCTTACTTCTCAGTCTCGCTATACGAGAATGGTTTTGGGAAAAGGTAGTGGCTCATAACCTGTCATAACATGTCCAATGGCTTGACCACCTAACCTCGTAACCGCACCTCCTCTAAGTGACGCACTTTTAGGATATCATCTACTCTACTATGACATGTGTCATCATGTGATTCGCCTGTTCTTAGAGAAATTATATATCCCCAACAATATTGTTTGTTTGTTTTTTTTTGGAAATTGAAACATATCTCTAATTTATGTTATTGCTTTAAAAAGTTTTGGTGTTGTTTTGTCGAGTTGTATCTGCATCTGCATTTTAGCATGTATGTTCGATAAACGAAAAAACATATTTAACCTAAAACTCAGTGTCATCGTAAACAAAACAAAAAAGAGACGAAAACCAAATCTTTTTAGTTTAATCAATTTTTTTTTTAAATGTGAAAGCAAAAATTCTTCTTATTTGTTATTTTAATAAAATGTTATTCTCTATCTCGCTCATTTCATACACAAACAATACAACAATGGACAAGTTAGCATGGAGTGCTCGTCTTACTTTTTTTGATCTCACTGTTCTTGATTTGGATTTTTGAACCGTTTTAGGTATTTATACTGTTAAAAAAACATATTTTAGAATATTGTGGACTTAATAAAATTTATTATAGATTAATAATTAAATTAATAAAGCAGTATTATTAATTTATAAAAGTTCTACTCTATATTGTTTTTCCTTAAATGTTTTTTTTTCTCCATTTCGTTACCATTTAAACAATGAAGAATCATACCCTTTTTTTTTTCTTTCTTTTTGAGAAATCGATCATACTTTGTTTAGTGGAGAGCCCTAGGAATTCCTTTTAAACTTTCTGGTTTTTGGGTCTCTAGGAATTCTTTTGATCAAGAAGGAATAGACTATGATATATATAGAACAAAACTTATCCTTTCTCCCCGGTCCCCACGACATGAAGAGAAAAAATCCTCAAATTTCGACAGTAAATAATTTGTTTTTTTTTTCACCATAATATCAATATCTATTGTTACAGACGTCACATTGACAGTCTAAAGGTGGTCTCATTTGACTCTTTTTAACTATGAGTAGAGTAAAATTGTAGTTTTGCATGCGTAATAGAGAATCTTTTTAGCCGCAAAAATAAATATGGATTATTACCTTAATCAATACCTTTAAACCGACTAATGATTTGCTTGGTTGGGTTGAAAACTTGAAACTATAAATAAGCGTGACGAAAAAATTAATCATTAAAACGGAATTAAATTTCATCGAACTTCATATATAGTTATTTCAATATATTTCAAGTTGGTGCTGATTCAACTGTTGGAGGTTGTTGGTGCTGATTCAACTGTCGGAGGTTGTTATGCCGCCGCATCCCATGGCAGCACCTGATTCTCCGCTTCTTCTACTTCCTCATCCTCATCATCGCTTTCCCCATCTTCCTCGTTGTTATCATAATATTTTGTGTGGTCGTCTTCTCTCAATTGGTTTCCGTCAATATCACGATTATTGATGGGTTNATCGCTTTCCCCATCTTCCTCGTTTTTTCCCTCCCCAATATGGTTTAGTAACCAAATTAACCCTATAAACTATACTCTTTTTACCCAAAAAAAAAAAAAATCTATAAACTCGCTTTCATTTCGTTTTGTCCTTTTCATGAGGTACACCTGTTCATAATAAGGACTTTTTATCATCCCCTGATTCCTATGATATTTTGGTAAACTTTTATTCTTGTATGTTCTAAATGCCATCTCAAATTGGTGGGCAAGTAAATGTTACTTATAAATCTAAAGGTTTTCTACAATATTGTTTTTTCCATGACAGAACAATAATTATCACTACTATTTGAAATTTTGAATAATCTTTATTAATATTTTTTAAGGAATTTCTCAATTATTAATCTCCCAATGAAAATACAACATTTGTCACAAACAAAAATATTGTGGCATTTTATTTAATTTTAATCAAGTATATAAAATTTATATAAATACTGATCACTGGAGCCACGTTTTGAGTCCAAACATTCGCCAACTAAATAACAAAAACAAACACTCTCTTCTCTTCTCTCTCGATCTCTTCTCCCAAATCTTCAGATCTCCGCGTCAGCAAATTCGCCGGAGAAACGAGAAAACCAAACCACCGTGAAAACATGATTCCTTACGCGACGGTTGAGGAAGCTTCACTCGCGCTTGGACGAAACCTCACTCGGTTCGAGGCCGTGTGGTTCGATTACTCCGCCACGAAGTCCGATTACTATCTCTACTGCCACAACATTCTGTTCCTGTTCCTCGTCTTCTCGCTCGCTCCTCTCCCTCTTGTTCTCGTCGAATTGGCTCGATCCGCCTCGGGATGGTTCGATCGGTATAAGATCCAGCCTAAGGTAAATTACTCCTTGTCTGATATGTTCGGGTGTTACAGAGACGTCATGAAGATGTTCATCCTCGTCGTTGGTCCATTACAGCTCGTTTCTTACCCTTCGATTCAGGTAATTTCCCGAATCGGCTCGCTTTGGGTGGTATTCTTCGATTTTGATTTGGATGATTTGAGTTCGAAATTGCGTTTTTGTTCATGAAATTTCTGTAAACAGATGATTGGGATTCGATCTGGGTTACCATTACCAACAATTTCAGAGATTCTGCCACAATTGTTAGTCTACTTCTTGATAGAAGACTACACAAACTATTGGGTCCACAGATTCTTCCACAGTAAATGGGGATATGAGAACATTCATCGTGTTCATCACGAGTACACAGCTCCGATTGGGTATGCTGCACCTTACGCACATTGGGCTGAAGTGTTGCTTCTTGGGATCCCAACGTTTCTGGGACCAGCGATTGCTCCTGGTCACATGATAACCTTTTGGTTGTGGATAGCTTTAAGGCAAATTGAGGCTATAGAGACTCACAGTGGGTAAGGGCGTGGGTTGAAAGAAATCAATTATAACAAAATCTCTTACCTTTGTTTTGCTTTTTTTTTCTGCCTTTACAGTATTATATACCCTTTATTTTCTTTATTATATATGTGTGACTGCATCATACCAATTTGTATATCAATTATATAAAGAGGTCACGCTGTGTAGATTCAATAGTGGCTCACCTTTTTACAACTGGGGCTAAGTTAGGTATTAGGTTTTTCTGATAACTTTTTCTTAGGCTTTTTTTTAAGCTATTAGGGATTGTTTTGGAACTGGTTAGATTAGATACCTTTATGGTGATAAACAGGTAGGCTCATTTTTTTTATTTGATTTATTTTTGGAGTTACACAAAACATCTAAAGCAAGAAACAAGTGGGCTAAAGGCTCTCTCCTTAGTCTCTTTGTTTTAAAATTATACTTGCACACTTCTGTGAGAATGAGAAATGTCCCTTGCTTGCTTGAAGCTTTTGCAATGTATCTCGATTGACCATAGTATAATGGCGTTTGTTACTAAAGCATAGATTCACTTTGGTCCATTGCAGATATGATTTTCCATGGAGTCCAACAAAGTACATCCCTTTTTACGGTGGCGCTGAGTACCACGACTACCATCATTACGTTGGAGGACAAAGCCAAAGCAACTTTGCTTCAGTTTTCACTTATTGTGATTACATATACGGAACTGACAAGGTATTCATCAAAGTTCAATCAAAATTCACCTACCAATTCTATCTAGCTAAAAACATTAATTTTTTCCTTTATCAGGGTTACCGATTCCAAAAGAAGCTTCTTGAGCAGGTAAAAATTCTCCATCTATGGTCATAAATTTTGTACTGATCGTACAAGAATAAGCGTATGAACCTCGAAATGTTTCTATTTTAACGGTGAACTTCCGTGTATGCTTGACTCATTGGCAGATAAAGGAGTCGTCCAAGAAGAGCAACAAGCATAACGGAGGAATAAAATCAGATTAGTTAAAAACGTGGTGAAGAAATGCTATAAGTTACTTGCAGAAGTTGTAGGCAAAATCTAAGTCAGCTTCACGGAAAAGAAAAGGGGAGTTAGTAGTTGATATTTTTCGGGTGCGTCTTTATCTTACGTCGTCAAAGTTGTTTTTAACTACCTTTTTTTCACATGAGAAATGCTGCTTCCGACAATTGTGGGTCATGATATATAAGTGTGTCGGGACTGTTGTTTTGCTCTTTTCTCGCCATTTTTAAATATATTTCGTTTCGTCTTTGAAGAAAGAAAGAAGATGTCATCAAAGCCGTGTTTGTTCTTCTTATAAATTGGTTTTTGAGAAACCCTTAGTTTGTTTTCGCATCTCTCTTCCTTATTACCGCTTTGGTAAATAGCAAGATTATATCAGCTATTTAACAGTGTAAAGCAACAAGCCCGTCTAGCTCAGTTGGTAGAGCGCAAGGCTCTTAACCTTGTGGTCGTGGGTTCGAGCCCCACGGTGGGCGATTGTTTTTGTGTTTTCAATTTTTTTCACACACGGAGACACTAAAAAATCCAATAAATCTATTAGTTTTTTTTTGTCAAACCAAGGAAACAAACCAAAATGTATTTATTTACATAGGGAAGATATATCTCACAATTTTATTTCCAAAACAAAAATCGATACGCACAACACAATAAGTTGTCTAAAACGACAGAAAAACCTCTTCCAAAGCAAAACAAGAAATTAAATGTCGATATCATCCAGTGAGATCTCTTCTTCTTCGTTTAGTCGTTTCATTTTCTGCACATAACAAGAACACATTCTTAGTCATTAGATCAGAGACAAAAAAAGGAAAAAGAGAGCTTTTGGTGTATAAAAATCCGGAGTGAAAAAAGATTCATACAGTGAGGAAAGTTTGGGGATCAAGGAAGCTGGACGAGCCTAAGATAACTTCCCTGTCAAGCTTCTCTGTAAGTTTGTGGCAAACCCTCAACTGCAACAACCCAAAATGTATCATTAGTTAACCCATCTGATTAACCAATTGATTTGTCAGACCGCTCTACAAGTATTCCAGTACCTCAGATCTCGTTGCTCCTCCTACTATGAAGACGAAAATCCGCTGTCCCTTTCTCTTGAATCCACTAGATGCTCGTCCTAGAACCGAGTCACTGAAACACACAGAGAGATTAAGTCTCAGAGTGAATCAAATCAATGTTTGATTTCATCATATCAGCAATAACATCCTTATTATCTTTGTATAGATTTGGGCCATTTCGCCAACTTCTGCTGTTTGTCATACAATTTATTGAATTTTAAGATTCGGTATAAGCTGTCAATAGTTTCAGGAATACACTAGCTCTCAGATTACCAACAAAAAGAAAAAGATTGAAAAAAGAAATGGAATCACCTGAAATATCCATCATCAGAAAGATGGCGTCTTGCCCAAGTTGGTGTTCGTCTTGAATGAGGTAATACCGGACTCGCTGATGGAGATTGAGAGCCAGAATAAAAGGTTGGCTTTGGTTCATTCATACAAGGGTAGTCTTGTTTTGGCAAATGACCTTTGTTAAGTTTCTCAATAAGTTCCTGAAAATACATTACCCACAAATACAAAGAAACCAAACAAGTTACTGATACTTTAAGAATACATACAATGCTTAAAGTTGAATTTGAAAGTTTCCAAAAGGTAAAGACCTCTACGATTGGATAAAAACGAGACAATTGCCATGTTTGAGTTTCACCAACCCGATCTCTTCTAGCAGCTCGCTTCTTCTGAGCCACACGGATCAAAAGATTCAAGATATTAGATTGTCATAGTTCATTCTAATAGAAACAAGAATGAGGAAAAACGTACCTTAAGAACATCAAACTTTAGAGGGAAAGATCCTGTTGTGCTTTTTTTAGACTCTGTTGGTACCGGTCCAAGTAATCTCAAATTGTTCACAGCTACTACATCATCGCCCGACAATTTTGCTAGCTGAAGCATTTAGTCAAGAAGTAGAAAAGCTCAAAAATGATAATTATTTACCAAGGTTCAAGCCTTTTTGGAGAGAAATATTGTTTATTACCTCCATCATCTTCCGTCCCATTTCACCTTCAAACTTCTTGGGATAAATTGCCGCAACAATCATCATTAACCGCAGCTTGCTTTCTTGGTTTATAACCTGGGAATGTTGATGATCTTCAGCACAACAATATTCTGATGTCTGAAACTTAAACTAAAAAGCAGAGCATCTTACATTGTTGGTGGTCAAGAATTTGATAACGTCCTTTCTTCCAGCATCCCCAAATACAAGGTCCTGCTCGAGCTGCCCGAGGTCTCTTAGACCTTGTTCCATGATAGTTCTATTAATTGTTCTAGCAATCTGCAGTGACATTAACCATGTCTATTTTATGTAAACAAAGGATCTACCTTGTCGCGTCAAACAAATCAACTTGCACGATAAGAATACTTAATCAAACTTTTTTCCATGGTTTATGTTATAAGCTTAAAATTGACCTCTACATGAAGAGAAAGCTTGTCAATTTGCTCACTGTACTGAGGCAAAGCGTGAACCATCTTCTGCAAATCTTTTGATGAAAGATCACCAAAGTCTCTGAATACAAGAAGTCAATAAATTAATCAGAAATGTTCTAGTGCATCACTTGAAAGAAGAGAAAAAGAAAGACCAACTACTTTGAACTGTGTTTCAATTGCGCGGCTTTGTTCTTTGACACGAAGTTTGTCATCTTCTCATGCAATCTTTCACTGGCCTGAACACAAAAAATAGCTTATTTCAAATAAATCCACATAGCCGCCATGTTAAATATTTAAAAGTAAAATAGATGAGGTGAGACATACATCTGCAATGTGAACATCACGAAGCTCCAGCCAAATGGGATCTTCTTCATCTAGAAGAACCTCTTTCTTCTCAGGATTATCACCAGTTTTACTCGGAACCTATACACTAAGAAATAAAAGGGAAATTACCATATGCTGTAGTGATGAACTACAGCCAACTTTTAAAAGATTTGAACGCAAAATCAAAATTTCACCTCGTGTGTGTACTTATTTCCTTCCATAGTAAGCAAATCGTGGCACATCGCATCATATGTCCACTCATGAATGAGAGGTGCGATCTAAGAAGAACAAAAAGGTTATTCTCTTTTAAGTGGCATATCAAGCGTTATTGAAAGAAAATTGTCTCAGTGAAGATCCAGACCTGGTCTATGGATCGATCCAGGATAAGTAGTTCACATGTTTCAGTCTGAGGAAAATCTTCGATTGTCTGTTTGTATCTTGCCAGACAATTCCATACACTAGCAGCAAGCTTTGTAGGAATCAACTCTCGGTATGTTGTCATTGTCGTAGCATCAAGAGCTTTGGCTCCACGGTAGCGCACAAAGGGGTATTCCTGTATACCAGAAGAGTTTAAAGATATAGATTAAGCGTCATAGGAATTTCATGCCAAATCAACAAACAAGCTTTGGAAATGTGTCTCGTACCCTTAGTGAGGCCAAAACTGTAGCAATGCGTTTAGCTACCACATTCAAGCAAGCATCTGCTCTCTGATGGTTTTCCTCGTCACTATAAAGTTCTTCTAGAGCATTTTCGTTATTTGTGATGAACCCCTGCAAAGACATAATACATAGGAGGAATTAATAAACAGATTTCAATATAGAAACAAAATGGAATTGTAGTTAAAACACATGCATTGTCCTATAGACAAAGACCTTTTGATGATGTCAAGCTATACAATTTGCAGACTTTCTGTAAACAGTCCTAAGATGTTATAAAGGTGTATGTGAGTTTGGCCTCAAAAATAGAAACCAATAAGTTGATAGGTCAAGCATGAAACTCATCATTAGATATCACCATTGTCAAACTATGAAAATCTTGAGGAATAGACAGAAATCAATCGAGATTTTACACGTAGAAGATACCTGGCTGTCCATGCTAATGTACTCCAAGTTCATCTGCATATTATTGCAATCAATCAAATTTTACATTTTATAACTATCTTGTGTGATTGCATGTATATAAGGAAAGTGTGAACAAAAAATATAAAGTGGCATACAGAAGCAACCTCTTTCAGTGCGCCAATTCGTTTCATTGCTCTCAAGTCCTTCCTAATGAGAGTAACTAAGCTTCTCGAAACAGGGGAACTAAAGAAAACGAAAGCCCTAAAGCCACATGAAAACGAAAACGCTTAATCATTTCGGACAAAACAGCCCACAGATATATGAAGTTGTAAAATAGGAAGGATTTTTCACATACTTCTTGTAAAGTGGTGATTTTCCAGTCATATCAGACAAAAACACAGCAACACTGGAAAAAGATATAAAAATCATAAAAGTTAATTGGCGAGAAACTGATGTCAAACTGTCTCGGACGGAAGAATAATTTTACTTTGCTTCGGTCGGTTGAATAAAGTATATGGCTTCCATGGAGGTCATAGGTTGTCTATGTTTAGTTATGACCTCAACCACTGGGAAATGAAACAAAACTTCAAAATGTTTCAACAGAAAACAATGCCAAGAACATAAAAAAAATAATAACAATAGTGATCGGCTTCGAGTTCTGAACAAGATAATCCTTACAAGAAATGCCTTCTTGTGTGATCTCAGACATTTTGCAGACAGATGACATTATCTTCACTGTGAAATTGTCCATAACAAGTACCTAATTATACATTTCCAGATTCAGGGAATCAATGGAATGAGAAGAAAACTGACAAACCCCAAAGAACCAGGATCTAAAAGGTAAGTCAATTAAGCTAATTGGATAGAAAGTTACCTTCCAAGTTGATCTCGAGCTCCCATTTTTTTCAGGCCTAAGCATTTCATACAGTAATCCTGAAATCAGAAGTGACAAAATATTTCAAACCTTACAAAATTGATCCAACTATATAATTACCTTAAAATGAAATCAGTTTAACAAAACATCCTAAAATCTTAAGACATCTGGTTCATTGTGATCACGTTGACCTAATTCGAAACCCATAAACCCTAAAGACGTAAACGATTTCTCCAATTAATCCGACGAAACCCTAGAGCCCAAACACCAGAAGCTTCCATAACCCAAAATTAACATGTAACTGGAACACTAATCGAACAACAGAGCCTAAAAGCCCGATTTCATAACACAGAATTGGTAAGAGAAAGAGAGAAATTAAGAAGAAGCTCACTCTCTCTGGTGATTTGCTTGAAATTCTTGTAATCTCCGCCATTTGAGAACGATCCAGAATCGGAGAAAGACATGGCGTGTGGAATCGATATGGTCGACGAAAAAGGGTATTTCGTTGGATGAAAAGAAGAACAAAGAGAAATCTAGCCGAATCGAATATTATTCGGGGATAAAAAAACAAAAATCAAAACCAGATTCCCGAAGAAGAAGAAGAAATTGGGAATCGAGGATCGGAGAAAATGAGAATCTAGGGTTTACTTGGTAACGAAGACAACGTTAGAAGCAAAGAAACTTGGCGCTTCTAGATTTTTTTCCGTTTTTTCTCTTTTTTTTTTCTGGGTCGGCTTGAGCGAGCCCATGAATTTTCAAACTTTGAACGAGTTTTTCTTTCTCAGACGTGTCATCAAGTCAAAAATTAGGGACACTTTTACTATATTATTGGGGAAATTGCAAAACAGCTCTCAAGGTAACCGAAATTTGCAAAGTAAATCATCAACCAATGAAGCTTATAAAACGTCACCCATCTAATATAAAACTCCCATATTAGCCCCCAACTATAACACTGTGTATCACAGGTGATAGATTATTTTGCACACTTTGGTTCATTTGAGGGTTTGTTTGTAATTTCCGTAAATGATTCAGCAAACAAATTCTTTTACAAAAGTCATTTGGCTTTTCTTTTATTATTTTTCATCTCCCAACTTGATATGTTTCATGTGTTATATACGATTGCTTCTACTCTCTCTTAGTTACAAATTTCATCTCTCCATTAAATTTTTTACTATTCTTACTCTACTCTCTCCATTGCATCTTTTCAAATAAGGTATGTTTACACTTTAGTTATTGCATAATATTTTTATAATAAATGTTTTTTTATTTGAAATAAGAAATATTTAATTATCATAATACATAGAAATTTTGTAATAAACATAATAACTATACTTATAAATATAGTTAAAATTCAAAATGCTTGTATAATATTACTAAAAAAATGTGTAAAACATAAATTCATAAGTAAAAATTATAAATTTTTATGAATGTTTTTTATAATATGATAGTTTAGTTAAATTATTAAAACAATTTTATGTAAACCATAACTTTTAATTTAGATTTGTTATTATGTACAAAGTACAAAGTTTAGTAAAATTTATAATTTTTCTCATATAGACATAAATGATAATATTGGATTTATCATTATTAATAAATAAATTTGAACCAAAAATAAAGAAATTATAATTATGCATATTATGTTACGTAATTATAATGATGCATGTTATTATTTATAGCTAATATTACATCATTGTAAATATAGAATTATTACTAATTAAAATAGTCAATTCTAATACATATATGTATAATTAAAATTTATTTACTATTAAATATTATATATTGGCATAATACATGTTTTTTGTTTTATGGATACCTAAAATAGTTCAATGTAAAAATAAAAAATAATTATTTTATTATTAAAATTGTAGATATGACGTCTAACCGCCGACAAAACACAAGTGTTTATGTGCAAAGAGATACAAGTGTTCCCACAGAAACATCAGCATGGGTAAATAGCTAATAATTATTTTTTTTAGTTTCCCATGTAGTTATAATTAAGTGAAAAATTCATTTGAGAATTTTTAAAACATGTAGAGCGCATATAATTTTAAATGGACTCCTGCCAGAAAAAGAATATTTCTTGAGTTATACGATTAAGCAATTACGATGAATAATTACCATTTCAAAGACCCCACAACACTTGGTAAAGAATTTTTGGTTGATAAGTTCAACCAACAGTTTGGTGTTACGTATAAATTTTTCAAAAAAAAACTTGATCAACTGGAAAAAGTACAAGAAGTATCTTGGTCTTATGGATTCCACCGGCATACATTCGAATTGATGCATCTGAATCATGGTGGAAAGATATCGTGAAGTAAGTACTCATTCACTATCCAAATATGATTAGCCAAATTAAGTATAAAATTATTTATTAATAATTTTATTAACAAGTATGTAAAATTATACATTCATTCAAACGAAAACCGCCATAGTTGTGGGATGTGATGCAACGTTATTTTACATTATATAATGTTCAATCCCAATCTCAATACTCTGTTAACCAGCCAAGAGAAAAAATGATGAATGAAGGTGCAACTAATGTTAAAAGTTCAAATATATATTATGTACCGTTCTCATTCAACCATATATTTTGGACCGCTTGATCCGCACTTGTTCTGCCAGATCCACTTGATCCGCACTTGATCCGCTTGATCCGCACTTGATCCGCATGATCCGCTTGATCTGCACCGCCTGATCCGTTTTCTTCATTCAGAGCATCGGTCATTTGCGCTTTAGATACTCAGTTGGGCTGGAAGAGAGATTATGCCCAGTCTGAAGCAGTTTCCTATGTACAACATTATGTCGAATCAATTCGTAGATATTAGGGTTATTTTTTTTATTATCAAGTATATTAGGGGTGTTTAATTCGGATATTGGTTCGTTTTTCGGTTTTTTGGTTAGTTAAAATAGCTATTATATTGAAATCATATCTATTTTGGTTTGGTTCGGTTTGGATATGCTCGGTTTTTGGTTTATTCGATTCTTAATCGAAAACCATAACTATATTTGGTTTGATATAAAATTATGTGAGTCCGATTTCAAAGTCACTATATGATATTCCGGGTACCCATACGGTTTTCGGTTCTGGTTTTTCGGCTATAAAAATGTAAGATCCATTTGGATATTTTGAGGGTTTCGATTCGGTTCGGTACCTCCTAATTTGGTTCGGTTTCAGTCCGGTTCTTTAATTACAGGTATTTTGCTCGTGCCTAATTGGAAGTAGGAAAAACTAAAAAATTTCTCAATTTTTTTTTTTTAATGTCTGGTTCAGTAATTTCATCGAACACTTCCTAGGTAACCACACAGCTTCCGTACTTCTTCGACTACACGTGTCGGAACCGGAGATTAATTCCACCGCCATGTGTAATTCACGTGTCTTTGTTTCAGAGCTTCTCTCTCTAAGGCAGTGGTTTAAGCATAGAGACGAAGAACAATACTAACAGAGCCTTCACAAAAGAGAATGCTTCGATTCAATTCCCGTCGTGAAATCTCCAAATATACCGGGCTTTGTCGCCGGAAGATACACAGCGATCTAGAAGATGCCGGTCCAATGGCATCTAGGCTTAAATCCCGTTCCGTTGTCCGGTTTAGCGGACCGGATACGGTTAAGTTCCTTCAGGGTCTGATGACCAACGATGTACGGAGGTTCGGTGAATCGGCCGGCGAGAAAAGCTCGACGATTCCTACGCCGAACATGGCTTCCGTTTCGACGCCGCCTATGTACGCGGCGTTGTTAACTCCTCAAGGAAGGTTTCTGTACGATATTTTCTTGTATAGCCCTTCACGACCCGAGGAAAAGCTCAATCGGACTGGTTCCGGACCCGGGTCGGATTCGGATCGTGGTGGGTGGGTTGAGTTGTTCGCAGATGTTGATGTCTCTGTCCTCGATGAATTGCTGGAAACACTAAAAAAGTAAGCTTTTTTTCAGCACGAATTTGAAGAATTAGGGCTTTTTGGATCTCAGTCTTAGCGATGTCCTTGGAGATTAGGGTTTATTGACTTTTAGATGATTACAAAATAAGGGATATAGATGCCATCTCTACTGATTTTGCTGGAATTAGTAAAAAGCTCAGATTTTGTAGAAGAAGGAACCGTTTTCTTGTTAATGTTAGTTCTGAATTGTGTGTCATTTGAATGTTCATAGATATCGCTTGAGGTCCAAAGTGGATATTGAAAACGTTGCAGAGGAATTCTCGTGTTGGCAGCGTTACGGTAGGAATCTCTCTGGATCTTCATCTGTGGGTTGGGGCGGTGGCGTTGATCGTGCTGGTGAATCTACAGCTAGTGGTAATAAGTATGGATGGCAATGGTACAAGGATCCAAGGTTGGATTGTCTCGGTTACAGAAGCATTTTTCCTTCCGATGCAACCCGTAAGATTCTTAATCGAATAGAAGCTTTACTTCTTGAGATTGAGTACTGATTCTAATGGTATGGGATGTTACTAGCAAGAAGCTTACGGAATTTGCGGATTTGCTTTGTTGTGTTTTGCAGCGCCTTTAGTTGAGGCAGATAAAGAAACAGATGAGAGGAATTACCTTTTATGGAGATTAGAGCATGGAGTTGCTGAAGGATCAGCCGAAATCCCTAAAGGTATGATCTTTTTCTTTTTTGATTTAACTCATCGATGTGATCTCTCTTCTTCTCTGCGTATTTGTAATATTTTTTTGTGTGGCTTTCACAGGGGAAGCAATTCCGCTCGAATATAATTTTGTTGGTCTTAATGCGATAAGCTTTGACAAAGGGTGCTATGTTGGTCAAGAGCTTATAGCTCGTACTCACCACCGAGGTGTCATCCGCAAACGCTTACTCCCTTTACGATTCATTGATAGCAATGGAAAAGGTAAGCTGAGTTTCCGTATAAAGAAGTCGAGTTTCTTACATCTTATGATAATAAAAACCAACTTCCGGTCTCAATTATGCAGAGTTAAACCAGAAAATCGCGGCTGGAGCGGAAGTGGTTGAATCAGGAAGCGGCAAGAAAATGGGGACGGTTTCAACAGCTCTGGGTAGCCGGGGAATGGGAGTGATGAGAGTAGAGGAAGCCTTTAAAGCATCAACTGAATTGACTGTAAACGGTTCAGAGGACGTGAAAGTTGAGGCGATTAGGCCGACGTGGTGGCCGGCTGAGTGGTTCGAGCAGAATCAATCAGGAGTTGCCTCTGCGTAGAAACTACTTCTCAAGGTTGAGTGGTTGTAGCTCCGGTAACAAGATTGTTCCTTTGTCAGATTTTTGCAGTTTTTAAAATAAAGTTAATTACTTTCCGGCGAGGAATTCTGGATGGGGAAGCTGTCTTTTTATGTTAATGGCCTTTGTTTGTATTCCACTGTTTAACTAACAATAAAGGTTGAAGCTTTCCGGCGAGTTTTAGCCGCCGGGGAATTTTGTACTAACTGCTACTAGTTTTTATGCGTAATCTGTCAAATTTGAAGTTATTGAGTTTGGTGGTCTTTGTAGAATAAAAGCAAAAAGGAAGTCTGATTTTGGTTAGAGCCAAACCAGTCTAATTAAGTAAATATCGTTAAAAAGAAAAAAGTATACATTAAATTGAAGGATTGGTTTGGTCTTGAATTATGGTATGAATATTAAATAAGCGTGGTTCAGCTCCGGTTTTATTTCGGTTAACTGTTTTGTCTCTTCATGTGGCATTGCACTTTATGGAAGGAGAAGATCCTTGCTCGTTTTGAAACTCTCAGTTTGATGGAGGCTCTAAAGGTCGAGGAGGAAAATGGAAACAAATCTGATGGAGCAGTACTTAAAGATAAGAAACATTCTGCAGTTTTGAGTTTTGAGTCCAGGTCTAGAAGAGAAGAAGAGAAGAAGAGAAGGGCAAGGAGTATGATCGTCCTGAGTGTAGGAGATCATCTTCTGCGAAAAATTATGAATGAGGACACACCTGCCGGTATGTTTCAAGTTCTAGAAAAATTATATATCTTTGTATCTTTTATTCGCAGGATATGCCTAAAACAAAAGCTGTATCGTTTTAAGATGAACGAAAGCCAGTCTGTTAAGGTAAATATTGATGAGTTTCAGAGGTTGGTTGCTGAACTGAGTAATGCTAGAGTCTATATATCTGATGAAGACCAGGCTATATTCTTGTTGATCTCTTTACCTAAGCGATTTGATCAGCTTAGAGACGTAAAACTAGCCTTACGCTAGGCGAAGTCATCGCTGCTATATTATCTAAAGAGTTGGAATTTGGTTCAGTTAACAAGGGATATAGAAACACTGCAAGAGAACTTCATGTGAGAGGCAGGTCTGATGGGAGAGATGAAAATGCTGGCAAAAACAAGTATAGAGAATCAGAGATAGGTCAAATTCCAAAGGGAAGAAAAGGGTTTGCTGGATTTGTGGGGAAGATGGTCACTATAAAAACCAGTGTACATCTAAGANCTAAGCGATTTGATCAGCTTAGAGACGTAAAACTAGCCTTACGCTAGGCGAAGTCATCGCTGCTATATTATCTAAAGAGTTGGAATTTGGTTCAGTTTACAAGGGATATAGAAACACTGCAAGAGAACTTCATGTGAGAGGCAGGTCTGATGGGAGAGATGAAAATGCTGGCAAAAACAAGTATAGAGAATCAGAGATAGGACAAATGTCAGGTGCATTCCCAAGTTCTCTAGAAATTTGATTTCGGTGGGCACATTGGAATCACAAGGCTGTTCATATCACTGTGAAAATGGTGTGTTGAAGATTGAACGTGGCTGCAGAACTGTCATGGAAGGATTAAGATATGAAAATATGTATTTTCTCCAAGGTTCTGTTGAAATAAATCACATTGAAGAAGCCAAAGATGAAACAACCTCATGGCATAGCGGACTTGATCATATGAGCCTGAAAGGATTGAATATTCTTGTCAAGAAAGGGTATCTTGACAACAACAACGAGGTCTCAAATCTCGAGTTTTGTGAGAATTATGTTCTCGATCAAGATTCAAGCCCATAATCTGGACAATGGTGGCCACGACAGCTCGGAACTAGGGCTGCATTAAACCGCACGGATGAAGATTGTAATGTATTAGAAACCTTATCTCTATAGCTTGAAGTTAACGTTAACAGTGAAAACGTCTCTGTTCTTGACCTGTTTTGGTGATTAAGTTGATTAACAGAAAAAGAAAGTTGAATACTTTCCGGCGAGGAATTCTTGAATAAGACTTTATTTTGTATTATGTGAACATCATAAAACCATTGAAGTTATGTACAACTTTGGAGATTTATGTGATACGAAGTAATGATGTTATTAAAATTTCACACCTTACCCTAAACAAAGCACAAAATTACATTCAATTCTGGAATTACAAATTCTAACTTCCTCTTCGAAACCTTAATACAACAAGAATACATACAAAAAAAAGAGTGTCCTTAACAATAGACCGTGTGACTCAAGTTCTGCAACCTAGATGAAACCCTAATTTCAATCCCCTCTGTTCCAAATCATCGATCGTACAGCACAGTATGACACAACGGGCAAGTGTTTTTGCGTCGAAGCCACTCAACGAGACAGCGACCGTGGAAGACATGGGAACATGTCATGCGTGTAGGGACCCCATGTTTCGAATTCGAACCGGAGATATTGTCGAGACAGATCGAACACGACTCTGTTTCCATACTCTTCAGTTCCTTTGTATCTATCCTACTCCCTAGAAAAACCATCCCCGATAATTTAGTTGTCTCGAAATAAATTTTTGGCTCTATATTAAACTTAAGCCCAATTTAAATACAATAATAAATTATCCATAACTTCATAGATTTCAATTAAATATTAGTTAATTTTATTTCTATATTGGAAAACATAGGAAATAAAAAAAATAAAACTTGATCACCGATGCACAGGTGGTGGTAGAAACCAAGAAGCATCTTTTTCATTATTTGGTTTATAAGATTTTGAAGTTATGTTTGATTTTGCATGTTGCTACCGCAACCGTCAGAGATGTTTCTCAGGAATGATGATTGTCAAAACAGTATTACGGAATCGCATCGGTGATCAGTTTTTAAATGATTGTCTAAACCTTTTCAGTAACCTAGAGCTAGAAATGTGACAAAAATCACAAAGAGGTCAATCAGGTGATGCGGAAATTCAAATCAACCCTATAGCTTCTGAATAATTAAATTTTCTACAACTGAAAAAAAAACAACTTTTCAGAATATGTGAGTTTTATCTACAATTAAGGCAAGATTCTAGTTCATCTGATCAAACAAGAACTTCCATATGAATTAACATACTATGGTCATAACTCATAAGCACTCTAAATCAGCTCTAAAGCTATTTTCAATAAAGACACCATATACATAGATTTTGCACAGCCACTGATAATGGTTTAAAGAAAAGATGAAAGCTTTTCATAACACAAATGTTATATCTAAATTCCTGAGTCTGAGAACACTTACCCATCTTCTGGAAATACAAGAAATTCGTAACGAGTCGCCAGTATTGGTATTGTTTCACCACAAGAGTGGGATTCAAGTACATGTTATATAGAGATATAATCTGCAAAGCAAAACACGCCAAAACAGTCACAAGGTAATCATACCATAAAAATTGAGATGATGTAGCCGAATGAAATTGGTATCTATAATATCCCAAATGAGTTTGAAAGACTCACCCACTAAGATTTTCAAGCATGATTTTGGTTGCTAATGTTTTGGTTTGAATTTTAAGGAATGAGAAGAAGTAACAGATTAAGGAATCATTTGAAATGGGTTGCTTCATTTGTCTTCTTCTATTATGCAGACATCTCTACCACCTAATCATCNTCAAACATTAACCTAATCCTAATAGGAAACATAACAATTTAGATAACTCCTAAAAAGCTAATTTTCCTTTTTTCATGACTCGGTAGAATTAGGTTAGCTTGCTTCTCAAGCTTTCTTCAAGCTTAATCCAACAGTTCTGAAAATAGGACAAGTGAAATTACATAGAAAAGCCAAGAACCGGAGCAAGAAACCTATTTGTGGAAGGAAATTCCTTAGAAAAGGACGGAGGCCTTCATTGCATTCATATATACGTGCATATGCATACGCACTCATGCATATTTTCTTCTATACATGCATACGCATTCATGCATATTTTCTTCTTTGATTATTTGCTTTGTTCATTGCTCCTTCATGGCTTCTTTGCTTACATGCTTGACCTGTTTACTTACCTCCTTCTTTGCTACTTTTGTTTATTCCATTGCTTTCTTTTTTGCTTCTTTATTTTCTTGATTGCGTGCTTGCTTCCTCTGTTTAGTGCATTGCTTGCTTGATTCCTCTGTTTAGTGCATTGCTTGCTTCTTTGCTTTTTGGTTCATCTATTTAGTACATTGTTTGCCTCTGCTTAATTTGTTTTTCTGCTCCATTGCTTCTTTGATTTCTCTGTTTAGTTCATTGGTTTTGTAAGTGTACTCGCACATTAACTAGTTGTCTAGCATGATTTTTCAAGTTATCATCGTTCAATACTTTTTTTTGTGCAACCTTTGTGGGAAGCCTTCGTTCACTACATTTAATTTAAGTATTTACTACATTAATTTTACTTTATTTTTTGTCTACTACATTAATTTTACTTCATATATTGCGATTAGCATTATTATCCGCTAATTTTTACCTTTCTTTTGGTAGTTAATACTTAGATTATTAAAATATCTCAAGCACATGAAAGTTGAGAGATTCTAGTGGAATAAATCTGTAACATGTTGTATGTAGAATGTATCTCTGCCTCTCTGGACACAATGACATTATGTACGAAAATTTTGTTTTTTTGACGAAATTTTAAAATATTCTGCGACAATTTTTCATATAATATACATTTTTGTGAAATATCCTAGGAATAACCGAAATCGTATCAACCATGTGAAATTGATGAGTCATGATGAGACCATTATATATGTTGTAGATGATAATGACTGCTACAGTCACGGCGTGAACGTTGACGGGCGGTTGATAGTTTTATATCTGAAACTCTGTTATCACGCCGTTAAATATTTCTATCGAAAATTAGAGAGAGAAAAAAATTAAAGACATAATAAATCAATTACTTTTGATTGATTGATCGATTCGAGTCTCGGATGTTGAAAATCTCCGATCGGCCATGAAAGGCGTCTCCTCGGCGCCCGGAGATTACGTCTACTTCAAATCTCAGGTTCCTCTTCACAAGATTCCCGTAAGTTTCTTATTCTTCTTCTTCTTCCTCTTGGTCTCTTTCTCTTCTGCATTAGTTTCCGATGTTGAATTAGGTTCAATATTCAAGCTCTGGTCGTTTTGAAAAAAAATGTGTATAATTTCGATATGGGTTTTTAATTGGTTGACGCTAATTTTAGGAGATTTCTTTATGTGAGTAGATGGGTTTATGCAGCTGAAATTTCACATGATTTAGGGTTAGAATTTTCATTGAACCATTTGCTTAGGTTTGTGAATGCATTTGGCTGTTCTTTCTGGCTTTACTTGAGTTAAGTTTTTGTAATTAGCCAAATTTGTTAGTATATTCATATTTCGGTTTTGATCTTTTAACTTCTGTAGATGCCTTTGATTTGATCTATGAGTAGCCAGCGATGCACTTAGTGTATTGTTTAGATTTCTTTGGTTTTTTTTTTTGTTTTTGTTTATGTCAATTGCTCAGAGAATAAGCAGTTTTATAGCTAGCCTTATGTGCATCTTTAACTGCAGATTGGGACAAAGCAATGGCGTTACTATGACTATGGTCCAAAGACTGTTCCTCCACTCATATGTATTCCTGGAATCGCAGGAACTGCAGATGTTTACTATAAACAGATTATGTCACTCTCTATGAAGGTATGTCAAATTCGTAGTCTTTGAACGTTTATCTGCAAACAATCTTTTATAGATGCTTATGTGTTGTTAGGCTATGGTAACTAAGATGCTTATGTGTTGCTCTGACCTTGGAGGCTGATTATATATCTAATAATAAAATGTTGAACTTGTTTTCTTGAATGCTGTTAAATCTGCAATTGCAGGGTTATCGGGTAATTTCAGTTGACATTCCACGGGTTTGGAATTATCATGAATGGATTCAAGCATTTGAGAAATTCTTGGACACCATTGATGTTCATCATGTAAGATCTCTTAAAGTTACAGATCAACATCTTTGACTCTGAATGTTTTTTACTGGTGCAGAAAGTGATAGCATTGCAAGTGATTGTTCTTGACCATTGTTAACAGGTGCATCTCTACGGCACCTCCCTTGGAGGCTTCTTAGCACAACTCTTTGCTCATCACCGTCCAAGACGGGTTAAATCATTGGTACTATCAAATACATATTTGGATACTCGCACTTTTGCTGCTGCAATGCCATGGGCTCCTTTGTATGTCTTCTTATATAATATTTCTTGTTTTCATTTTTCTTGCTTGTGCCTAAGGATTTGTACTGATTCTATACACTTTTTTTGATGCACTGTGCAGTGTTACTTGGACTCCTTCTTTTTTGTTGAAACGATACGTTTTAACAGGAATACGTGATGGGCCTCACGAACCCTTTATTGCTGACTCTGTCGACTTTGCTGTTTCTCAGGTGGTTCCCTCGATTATTGTCTCTTTGATATTTTCTTGAGCAGATCTAAATAACATGTGAAAAAGGCTTTGTAGAGAACTTACCATCCACGGTTCCTTTGGTTTGCTCTGATATAGGTTGAGACATTGTCAAAAGATGATTTGGCTTCGCGGTTAACTTTAACTGCGGATACTGCTTCCGTGGGATCTCTACTACTCTCCGATTCGTTCATCACTATAATGGATGTAGGTTTTGACCATCTCCAATCTTAAATGCAAGTTAGTTTTTATCGTCTAACGATGCTGTTTTGTCCTCTGAATTAGACGAATGATTACTGCGCAATTCCACAACTTCTTAAGGATGAACTTACAGAGAGGTATCCCGAAGCAAGGAGGGCTTACTTAAAGACTGGAGGAGATTTTCCATTCTTATCACGGCCTGATGAAGTCAATTTGCATCTACAGGTATATATATATATACTCAGCATCAACAACCCCATTTCTCATGCGTGGCTTACTCAGTTTTATGAAAAAATTGCTTGGTACAGTAACATCACGTTGTTTTGTTGCATAAAAACAATGTATCTAGATGATGAATCTCACTCTTTGTGTAGCTGCACCTAAGGCGGGTAGGAGTAGAACCACGGCCTGAAGTGGTTAAAACCATTTCAAAAGATGGCGCAGATGGCACAGACAGTAGTAGCCAGAGCAAGAAGAAGACTGATGAGGAGAAAGAAGACCGTAGCAATAATATGCCTCAAGGCCCTGGAAGCTCATCTTCGGATCAATCACCGACGCTTCCAGAAAGTTCCGGAAGCTCCAATGATCCGCCTCTACCCACGGACACTGTTCAGCTGCAGAGTTCATCAATGGACAACCTCATATTAGTGCAACTGATCAATGGTGAAATTTATCAGTCCTGTGTGCTTTTTACGTTGTGTTACTGTACATTGGTTTTGGTTCACGGTGGTTTCATCTCCAGACAATCGGTTTAGTGTTCTTTATTATATATTACCTCTTTTGCTGTTATAAATCTTCGTTTATTAATTTTTTTTACTTTTTGGGTTTCTTGATCTGTTTCGGTTTCTCTTGTTGTGCAAGTTCAACAGACAAAGCAAGAGTTATTTGCTTCTTTGTATGTTTTCAAGTTATTACACTTTTTGGAGAAAACTTTGGTTGGGTTTGGGATTAAACCATTGTGCTTTCTAATACTTCCACATTTTGTTATTTTTATAACATTTATTCGCTAGCTCCTCCCTATATATTTCCGAATTTACCGATAACAATATATGATATTTTTGTTTGTGTGGTCAACGACTCAACATAAACTTCAGTAGAACATTTTTCTTTTTTGATAAATTATAGAAAAATCAGCGGCGTGAACGTTGACGGGCGGTTGATATCGAAAGCTCTCTGTTATCTCGCCGTTAAATATTTCTGTCGAAAATTAAAGAAAAGAAAAATAATATTGCGCAGTTGTTCGGAAGAGCAAAGAGTGAAACACATTGTTCCCTATTAAAAGTTAAGGAATAAACTGTAAAATGTACAAAATTTAGGGTCATTGGTGTTAATAACACCGTGTTATTATTATTTTTTTAATTACTTCCTTCGTCTTCTTAGTTCGAGCCCTTCTGGAACCGAATTGTATAAATCGGATTCGGGTCAGGCACCGGTTTGATGTGTAACCCTGGATTTCGAATTCTCCCTCCGTTGATTTGAAGATTCCGGCGATGTTTTCGAGATTCGTCCAGAGAATTCGGAGACCAATAACCCCTATCACGTCTCTCGATTCAATCAGAGGTTTTAGCTCGATAAACCCTAAACCCAAAATCCGGGTGGCGGTTTTCTGGGATCTAGACAACAAACCACCCGCCTCTTTCCCGCCTTACGATGCGGCAGTCAAGCTACGGACCGCCGCGTCGTCTTTCGGCTTCGTGAAGCTGATGGTGGCTTATGCGAACCGTCACGCCTTCAGCTACGTTCCCGTAGAAGTTCGAGAACAGAGGAAAGAGAGGAAATTGCTGAACCAGTTGGAGAACAAGGGTTTAGTTAAACCGCCGGAGCCTTACTTCTGCGGCGTTTGCGACCGGAGATTCTACACGAACGAGAAACTCATCAGTCATTTCCGGCAGATTCACGAGACGGAGAATCAGAAACGTATGAGACAGATCGAATCCGCGAAAGGACACCAAAGAGTGAGGCTTGTGGCGAAATACTCGATGAAGTTAGAGAAGTATAAACGAGCTGCGAGGAACATTATGACTCCTAAAGAAGGTTATGGGTTAGCAGAAGAGCTGAAACGAGCTGGGTTTTTGGTGAAAATGGTGAGTGATAAGCCAGAAGCTGCAGACAGAGCGTTGAAGGAACATATGGTGGAAGTGATGGATAAGAGAGAAGTTGAATGTGTGGTTCTTGTGTCTGATGATTCTGGTTTTGCAGAGATTTTGTGGGAAGCCAAGGAGAGGTGTTTGAGGACTGTTGTGATTGGGGACTTGAACGAAGGGGCGTTGAAGAGAGTAGCTGATGTTGCGTATTCATGGAAGGAAGTTATAATGGGGAAGGCGAAGAAAGAGGTTGAGAAGGTTGTGGGGAAGTGGAAGGATAGAGATGTGTTGAAGAAGCTGGAGTGGACTTATGATCCTGCTTTAGAGAAAGAGAGAGGTTCTTGCGGCGTTTGGGATTACGAGTTTGATTATGATGATGATGAGATTGAGAATGGAACAGAGGTGAAATCAGTGGAGATTGGAGATGATGGTGGGAATTGGTGGGAGATAGATATTGAAGATGGTGTTGGATCTTCAAGACATTGTCAATAACATCATAGTATTGTTGGGATTACGAATTTGATGGTGGTAATGATGATGAGATTGAGAATGGAACAACGGTGGAACCTGTGGAGATTCGAGATGGTGTAGGAGATAGTTAATGGAGATGGT
Organism: Eutrema heterophyllum; assembly: GCA_002933915.1. Taxonomy (NCBI): domain Eukaryota; kingdom Viridiplantae; phylum Streptophyta; class Magnoliopsida; order Brassicales; family Brassicaceae; genus Eutrema; species Eutrema heterophyllum. Next base: position 595,927 of record PKMM01030072.1, read on the forward strand.
GTTGGATCTTCAAGACCTTGTCGATAGCATCATAGCATTGTTGGGATTGGTTGCACAGAGGAAGATAAGATCACTAGAAGCTAATGAACAACTTTCTAGGGAATTAACATGGTATAGAGGTTCATAAAACTTCAGGCTACAGAACAATCCTTTTGAATCTGTCGGCATATTACATGATTGACCGCGAAAGAGATGGAGCAAAAGAAGAAGAAATCTTATGAAGTGCAGCATAGTAAGCTTTTTTCTCGGTTTCTGTTCTCCTGCAGATTCTTCATCCATTGTTTCTTGCTCTCTGAGATTATGCAGTGATTTGATTTGTCATTCCCATATCATCATGGTTAAACCAGTGTCTAGAGCTATGTATAATTTAGTCAGAATAAAGGAATATTATAAAGATAGGTTTGGATTCACAAGAAGCAAGGTAACAAAATAGATTGAATTACTACAGAGTATATGCATCAAATTCCAAGCTAATTTATTCTTCCGACAAGAACGAAAAGACAATCGAGTTTCCACAGTAGAAACAAACACCTAACTCATGACGCTGTACATTGCCCAAAATCTACTAACAAATAAATGAAGCAAAAATCTAGCAACACAGAAATAATGCAGATATGTAGAGAGCCTTATGTTGAGATAACCATGTGTTTGTCCATTAACAGTTCCTCGCAATTCGGCGTTTAACCTTAAGCTGAGCAGATAGAGCAAACTCCGAACTCAAGAGGGGACATAGAGACCATGACTAAAGCAGAGAGAGCTCTCACCAAGAACTCTTCTTCTTCGAGCCTGTGTAAAACCCCATGTACCATTTCACAAACTTTTTAAGACCCGTCTCAAGATCAACAGCGGGTTTATAACCGATCTCTGCTTGCGCTAACGTGATATTGGCATGAGTGAACTCGACATCCCCGTTCCTCGGTAAAGGCATGATCTTTTTCTTAGCTTTCATCTTTAAAAGCTTCTCTAATATCGTCACAAGCTTAGTTACAGGAACAGGCGAAGTATTCCCCAAATTGTAAATCCTAAACATTGCAGGACCTTTCTTCTTCCCACCACTACCAGTACTCTTCTCAGCAGTATCTAACGCACCTAAACAACCTTTTACGATATCATCAATGTAAGTGAAATCCCTAGCAACACTACCTTTATCAGGAGACTCAAACACTGTAATCGTCTTCCCTTTGAGAATATCTTTAGTGAAGAAGAAATACGCCATGTCTGGTCTACCCCAAGGTCCATAAACAGTGAAGAATCTCAGACCCGTAAGCGATAAACCATAGATATGGTTATAAGTATGTGCGATTCCTTCACCTGCTTTCTTCGTCGCTGCGTATAGGCTCGCCGGTTGATCCGTACGGTCTTTCTCCGAGAAGGGTACTTTCGAATTGAGACCGTAAACGGAGCTAGACGAAGCCCAGACAATCGCAGGCTGCGGATTCGCCGATTTTGAGACTTCTAATAGATTCACGAACCCAGCGATGTTGCTGTTCACATACGATCCTGGGTTTTGCATTGCGTAACGAACACCGGCCTGAGCAGCGAGATGCATCACGTGTGTGAAGAGGACGACGTCGAAGAGCTTCCTGAGCAAAACGGCGTCGTTGATATCGCCTTCGACGACAAAGACTCCTGATCTCTCCAAAAGCCCTTGCCTCGCTCGTTTCAGCTTCGGATCGTAGTATCGATTGAAATTGTCGAGACCTAGAACCCCGTCGCCGCGTCTCCGCAGCGCGATCGAGACGTGGGTACCGACGAATCCGGCGGCTCCGGTGACTAGAACCGTTAAACCGCCGCTAGACCTAGGACGAGCCGATTTCCGGACTAGTTTTTCCCAGTGAGAGCCGCCGTATTTCGCGGCGGAAACGGATGAATCGTTGAGATTCCGGCGAGAAGGAGTCGGCGGAGGGGATAAGACGAGGTAGAAGAGGAACAGAGCGAGGAAGACCGAAGCCCAAAGCGTGAGTTTCGAGAGGCGGAGGTAACGGTGGTGGTGAAGAATCCCATACGGCGGAACTTTGTCGGTCTTGTACTTTCCGGGAGTCGAAGGAAGATCGCCAAGGTGAGACATTTCGCCGGAGAATCAGAAATCTGGGGACAATGTCGATTAGGGTTAGGGTTGTTGGTTTCTAGAGAGCAAAAAGTTGAGCAAGTCAAAATGAGGATTTTCCGGGAAAAGAAGAAGAGACGATCTTTTACTTGTAATTATATGTGTGGCTGATTAATTGATTATATCTAAATTTTTGTTTAATCTTCAAGTCGTGGTAATAATTTAGCTGTCAGAGATTATATTAGATTCATGTATCTTGATTGCATTTCAAGTTTAACCCATGATTTAATGTGTTTCTAGATTGAATGTTGACATCTGTATTCGTATCGCATTCTATAAACGATCAATCGATCATGCATGTACATTTTTATACGTACGAGTATATTTTTGATATACGGAAACTATTGATATGTGACAAAAAAAAAAAACTCGACATAATTCATATGTACAATACTATGTATTCGGGTTTTTTTTTTTCTTGGATGGGGCTACTTAGCTAAAAGCTGAGAAAAAGCAATTTTTATAAGTTGTCGATTTACCGAAATATGGATTTTTTATTTTGGCGAACAAAAAACTTAGGTCTTATGAAATTTAAAAAAAAATATTTATCTTTAGATTATATGGTACATATGGAAAATAAAAAATGACAAAGTATTCAACGAGAAAAAAATTTCTCTGGAATATACTTTTCAGCACGCTATCCTAGAAGCGGAATGTTGGAGGATCGCAAACCAAAAAAAATGTGAAGAAGAAGTAGAAACCCCGCAAGGACAAGATGAAACAAGAGTCTCCCCTATGGCCCCTCAGATCCCGACTTGCCAGATCGATGTCTCTTAGATCGACCATGGCCTAGTTAGTGGCATAGGGTGGAGTCACAAGGATCACATGAGACGAGAGATCTTCGATTTGCAAGGATACCGCAGAAGATTCTCAATATTACATGTTGAGATTGATGGGTTCATTTGGGTTATGTCATGCCTAAAGGAAAAAAATAGATACTAATGATGCATTTTGAGACTGATTGTTCACTCAGGTTCTCTATTGCACTCCCGTCATAGGGTTCTTTTCACCTTTCCCTCACGGTACTTGTACGCTATCGGTCATTGAGGAATACTATTTGGTGAAGATAATCGAGAACCCGACATATTGGCCGACCTTCATATCAAAACTAGACTCCTTTCAGGGCCTCAAATCGATTTTTAATATCTTTAGCTTGACTTTCAAATCTAAGAACATCGAATGTCCGTGCTGACTCTCTTGCAAAAAGGGCTTGAGCACGAAGAATTTATTTTTTCATATAAGTCACACGAAATCGGTAGAATACAATTATCATATCGACTAAACTTGATTTAATAAAATGAGTAGTTAAAAAAAAAATCGATTTAAATATTTGAAAATTTCCTTAGTAGTGGTTTGGTTTATTCCATAAACTAGATCATCATTTACTTGTAGATAGCTAGCGTGGACAATCAATTGGATATTACCGTCCCCGAATAAATAGAGAAGATACCATTTATTTATTTTTCTTGACGGAACTAAGCTTGAAATTAAATTTTACTTTATTTTTGTACATGATTGTTATATCTCACCAAACTAGTATTTCAACATTGGACGAAAATTTATGTTTTAGTATAATAGTACAACTTTTGTAGCCATTCATTTTATAAGATTTACAAATCTTATAATATCATATAATCTTGCAACTTTGATATTTATCAACTTATAGTTTAACATATCAGAAAGTTGACTGCTTTATATATATCAAATCCTTTTTTAGGGTAAAAATGTATCAAATCATTTACTGCCAAACATTGATCACGCCCATATCCAATTAATTTGTAATTTTACTCTTGTTAGACTAAGATATCAAAATCAAGATTGACTTTTGCGCCCTAACTTCAATAACTAGACCGGTAGAGCCAAACCGGCTGGGACAAGTCCATTGGGGTCTGGACGGCAAGCCATAAAATTGACTTAACAAATTCCTAAATCCTTTTTTTTTTTTGGTTCAACCTCAAATTCTTTTTTTCTTTTTCTTTAATTCCTAAATCCTAATGATACGTATCTCTATCAATCTTTCTGTTTTTGGTACAATTTTTTTTTAATAGACTGGATATCCGTTTCTGGATATCCGGACATTGGATGTCCGTCTAGATATTAAGATATTTACAGATATTTATATATGGATCAATAAAAAAATAAAATATTTAAAATAATGATAAAATTAAATTTGTGTATAATATTTTGTAAAAAAATATTATTATAAAAATATTTTAATTTAATTTTAATTATTTTTTATATATAAATCTAAATATTTTTTTTTTTAAATAATTAATATATTGAAAGGATCCGGATATATATATTCGGACCGGACTTATAATTTTACAATGCGGATCCGAGATTGTATTATCCGGATTCAGATCCGACCCCCTCGGATATCGGGATTTTTGGAGCGGATTCCGGATCGAATCTCGGATCCCGGATAATAATTTCACCCACACAAAACATGTTATATGAATATGTTTTTTTTGGTTGTCGGGATCAAAAGTCAAAACCTATCGCTCGTTTTCCACATTCCATACACAAACCTCAGCCTGAGCATAAAACCCAGACCCGTTAGACCCGACCCGAAATGACCCGAAAAATCGGGTTCGAGTCGGTTTCGGTTTTGCCTTAAAATCCGAACGGTTCTTGTCTAAATTTCTTTCGGTTCTCGGGTCGGTTCGGGTAAAACCCGAGACCCGATCGGGTACCAGAAAAATTACATCGCAGATACATATGCATATATAATTTATATATTTTTGGGTTTTTTGGGTTATTCGGATTATTTCGGGTTATTCGGGTTATTTCATATTATTCGGGTACATTTATTTCGTGTTATTTCGGGTTATTCGGGTACATTTATTTTGGGTTATTTCGGGTAATTCGGGTTCAAAACCGACCCGAACCGATCCAAATTATTTTCGGTTCCATTTGGTTTTCACTAAAAAACACAAAACTGATCCGAACCCGAGAAGACCCGAACCAAATCGAACCGAATTCTTTTTGGGTCCGATTCGGGTCCTGAACTATCCAACTTCGGGTGCTCGAAAACCGAAGACCCGACCCGAACCCGAACCGCCGACCCGAATGCCCTAGACAAACCATAGATTGAACTCATGATACTTGATAATTTTAGTGAACACAATCTATTATTAATTAAGTGTTGTCTTGACACTTTTTACACAATTTAATAAACATTTTCAAAATTTTATTATGTCTTTGGAAAAAGACAAATTAAAATTTTGGTATTCCGTTACACATAAATATATTATTTTTCTTTTCATTTAATTTGACTTGACGTTACAAATTAGGTATTTTTCATATTAAAAGTCTAAAACAATAATTATTTGACACATTAAAACAATACAAGAATTGACACTTAATTTAAAACGGAAATAGTAAAATACAAGTTCTCGTTACAAGGATATATATAAATAACTTTCTCCTGATATAGAGGGGATATCCAATTAGCATCGCCACTTTTTTACGCAAGCTTTGATTGATGTTTAAGTTCTTCTTCTTCTTCTTCTTTTTTTTTTTTTGATAAAAGTTCTTCTTCTTACGGTCTTACCATATTTTTTTCCTTTATTATTTTTTCTTCCTATACTTACGGTGTGGGTCAAAATTTCGTCCCAATAAATTTGATATAGTAAAGATACAGTAAAAAAGCTCAGTGAAGTCATAGAAGTCGAGCAAGATCAAATGAATAAACAAGGTGACGAGGCCGAGCTGAAAGGCTCATTGGAGTGAACATCTACGGTCAAAGGAGATTAAATGTAGAAATCGTTAGTCAACCCCGCCGAGACCAAAGACTCATTCAAACCGGTGGGTTAAGCTGCCTAAACGTAACGGTCGGAGCCTCGAACTTAAAAAACCATTCATGGCGAATCTGGCGGTTTAAACGGAGACGTTAAACATGATCTCGGAGTATAAAACAAGGAGTCAAGAACCACATTCCAACTCTCTACACCACTCTCAACTACAACTTAGTTCTAGACTCAAACACTTGTTCTTTCTTTGTTCTTGTTCTTGTAAATATCTTCTCAGAATCAGAATACTAATTCAGTTTACTACCCAAAAACCTTGTCTAAAACGCTTTTGAATCTTGTTTGTTCTTCTCGAACAACAAACTTTATGTTATTGCTCGATAGTCCATCGGTTCTTCTTTTCTTAAAGATAAACCAAAAACCTTTTTACAAATTCTGAACGTTGTATTTTCATGTATAACACGCACAATCGCACATTGCAAAAACATTTAGCATTGGCATATACGGGTTGCACTGTGATGACTGCTACTCCACTCCTATTCAGTTTTGAAAATTTTAATACTGGTCAAATGCAAAAGTCAAATCAAAATCAATTAATCTTATCTACATGTTGCTTTAAATCAACGGACTGCAATATTTTAGTTTATAATTGCTATATTATTTGCAAATAAATGTATAAATGAATGGTCATAGAAAAAAAAAAAAACAGCAACAACAACCATGACTTGTTTTAAAATCTAAGTTAAAGAGAACTCTAGTCTCTAACAATGGTTCAAAATTCACATGAAACCTAAAAAACAATCTACCAACCAGATTTCTCATGATTCATTTCCCAAGATTCAGTTGCAAGCAATGAATTTTGTCATATGGTCAAAATCAAAATTTATGCATTGGAAAGTATTATAACGTCAGACGTAAAAGTAAATTAATAGCACTTTGATGTTAACTTATTAGTAGTATAAGATCAAATTAGCTTATTGGTCGTTATATACATTCCAATTATCATAAAATACTGATCAAGAAGAGTCCAGGTTCGTTATCATGCACTGAAAGACTCAAGACAGTGAACATTACCGAAAAATATGTTAACTAATTCATCTCTTTAAGGCTTTTAATCACTATAGCAGCACACACCACCAAGTGTTTTAAGACTGTGAGATACGGATAATGTGGATAAACAGCCATAAAAATCCTAATAAATATGGTTTGTGTCGATACAAACTTGTATGATAAACTAAAAAACTGAAAGAAAAAAATTCAAATGACAAAAGTCGGACTTAAAAACGAAACACACTCAAGAAGAAAGTTGAGGGAGCGGGTTTAGCCAGCGTGGGAGCACATACTGTGAAAAGTAGAGAGTATGATCAATAGCACCGAACTCATTATTGGCATAAAGTTCATAGACGGAGTCCATATACTCTTTGCAACCGCTAAGTGTCAAGATGCAACCATCCATAGACTTGTTCTCCTCATCTTCCGATAATGACTCTTCTTTGTGAAGACTAAACTTGTGAGTCCTCAAGTTTAACAAGACCAGACCGTTCTTGTTCCTACTCCACATGTATATGATCTCGGAATTGAAAGGATGCATCACCACAGGGAAATAATCAGCACCGAACCCGACCAAAGACGACTTGGTGTTGAGTTTCCAGGACAGTTGCCATGACCGAGGATCATTATCCGCATACTTGACCAATCTCCAAACCCTGATTGTACGGCCTCCATTCTCACCGAAAACGTTGCAATACATTACGAATCCGGCGGAGGTTGTGATTGTTCTCTTGAAAAGTTGTTTACGTTCAAACCGCTTTACACCAGGAAAAGGTATAACAAGACAATCAAGGTTATCATCACCTACTAAAGATATCATAGGATGCAACATAATTTGCGTCAAGGCCGTTACAAGCCGCGGCAAGCCAGTGAAGAAGAATCCCATTCAAAGGAACCGAATACTTGAGCCTAGACCAGATCAAGGGACGGAGAGACAACGCACCTTTTCAGTTTTCCACAATCCTGTTTCCGAGGAATATATCATAAAAGTGAGCCACTTAGATACACCAGATGGGGACAACACCCAGACAACTTTGTAACTCGCAACAATACCCTTTTCCATCTTTGTGACAAGTCCACTGTCGCTAAAAAACATATTCTCCTGTAACCTCACGACATCAAAAGCCGAAAGATGTGGAGGAAGAAGGATTCTTACCCATTGTTGGAACAAGGGACTTCCAACATGATACATAGGTGATCCTTGGCTGGTTTCGGTGTAAAGCAATACCAATCCATCGGTGCAGCATACATGTTGTCCCCATCTCTCGCATACTTTTCTCAATGTCGTCTCGGGATTGTAATGCGTGATCGAAGAGCCTAGGGAATCGGAAAGTCCCCATCTCTCGCATACATGTTGTCCAACGATTTCCAGCGACAGTGTGTTGTTCCTTACGTTCATGATTGACCACGACACGGAGGAGGAAGAGTTCAGAGACTCGTAGAGATCTCGGAAGAAGTCGGAATCGATTATCGATTTCCATTCTTTGCATACCGATCTGAATCTAGCGATGCTCGTCAATGAAAATCGAACCATGATTGTCGTCAACACTTCCTCCGGAAGCACCGATTTTTCTTTTTTTCTTCTCCATTCGAGATTTAGATTTAGGGTTCTCTCGAAAAATATTAGATTTAGGAAGTTAGCACTAAAATGAAAGCTAGAGTTGTGGGAGTTTATGAGATAAGAGTTACAATATATAGAGCTAACAAAACGTTAACCGAAAATATCATATACAAGATCTGATAAGCACAAATATATTTACGAGATAAGAGGAGAAGAGAGGGAGAGAGAGAAGACATATGATCTGAAAAAGCAGAGGAAAAAGAGGAAAAATGGAAACAGAGATCATTAAATGCCCATATTTCTTCGGTTTTAAATGTTCATTAACCAAGATTTTGAAAAGCTATACTACTCTACAAAACTAGGGTTGTGTGAAAAACAATATTTGAATAAAGTTGTTAAAATTGATATTTAAAATGTAATACTTGACTAACAAGTAACAATATATATATATTTTTTGAACCTCTTGTATAAGGAACACTCTGAAAGTAGATTTAGGATGGAACCTAATTCTCGTGCAAGTTACAACTTTGTCTTAGGCTAACATTATTTCATAGTCAAACTATACAATATATTTGACTTGTGATAAAATTTACAAATAAAAGTTTAAATGACATTTCTAATTTTCTACTACTATAATTATTTATATCAAACATTATATTCTTTTTTTTAACATGAATTAGATTTAAAAATCCAAAAACTAGTTTCCGATTAATCCTCGTTTAATCTCTAATTTTTTTCATTAAGCGCTAGGTTCACTCCAAACGTCCGATTAACGCCTAACAAAATTTTGAACATAGAATATACGTAATTCAAAATATCAATTTTACCTATATTTATCATTCTTTTTTCTTTGATTTATTTAGTCAATATTTTGGCATTTGGTCTCAATTCCATTATAATATTCATACTATATAATTATAGAAATATCTATATTAATATCTGTTTGGACACAAAAT
>PKMM01030072.1:606486-635864 GCA_002933915.1 Eutrema heterophyllum
TTCGAATCTATATAATCTATTGCGTGATATCTGGAGTTCTTGTGTTCGACCCCTACATATACTACAACAACTGCTTTAGTACTTATAGGGTATTAATTTGAGCATATCAAATTTGGCGCCGTTGCCGGGGACTCAATTTCGCCATTAGATTTTAGCTAAGAATATCGTCTAAATCGTAGAGTATCGATCGACACCCTAGTGGTATCGGTCGATACCCGTCGTGAATTTCAGTTACTTACGTTCTTGATCTTTTGTGTTTCAGGTTGCATGCCTAATCGCGAAACCAGGAGAAATAAGAACACTCAGCTAGTTGATCTGTCAAACGAGCAACTAGCACTTTTGGAACGCACAAACAGGAAAGCAAAGACGCCAGCAGAGATGAACAATCCAGTGGTTTTGATTCGTGACGATGCTAGAGCTTTGAGAGACCACGAGGGTCACTTGTGCAATGAGAGGGGACAACGACTTGATGGAGATGGAAACATCATTGTCCCTCCAGCTGTTGTGAATGTTGGGAATGTTGTGGTTGATCGTGGTAGGACGATTGGTGAGTACAACAGGCCTGATCAGTTCTATGCCAATCGATCAGCGATTCGCCCACCTGCTTTCCAGAGGAATGACTTTGAGCTGAAACTTGCATACTACACTCTTGTGGGTCAGCACACTTTTCATGGTCTTTCTAATGAACACCCCATGGATCATATTGAGAAGTTCGAGGATTTGGTCTCTAGCATCAAATGCAATGGAGTGTCCTACGACTACCTGTTCTGTAAGTTTTTCCCATACTCTCTTGGTGGGGATGCTTCTTATTGGCTCAAGCAATTACCAGATGGGTCATTGACTACCTGGGATGAGACTAAGACTGCTTTCCTGAATAATTTCTATGACGATGCGAGATCAAAAGAGCTTAGAAACAAGATCTCCCAATTTTCTCAAGGACCAACTGAGGCATTTAAGGCTGCTTGGATCAGATTCATGTCGTATCAGAGGAACTGTCCACATCATGGGTTCACTAAGGTTCAGTTGCTGGGTATTTTCTTCAGAGGAATCGATTGGAAGTATCAGATGGCTCTGGACGCTGCGAGCAATGGGAATTTCAACACGAGATATCCTGACGATGCTTATGTGCTTATTGAGAACTTGGCTAGCAATAGCACCAAAAATGCAGACTTTGAGCGGAAGAAGCAGGCTGGGAATTTGGATGGATCGCATATTGCTGAGGTTCAAGCTAAGCTGGATTCAGTGCATAATCTTTTGATGGGAAAGACGAAGAAGGTTGTTCATTTTGCTGATAAGGATGAAGTGGAAGATGTTAACTACATAGGTGGTGCTGGTTTTCAAAATCAGAGATATCAATACCAGCAAAACAACAACCGAAACTTCACCAACGATTACCAGCCTATCCCTCCCAAATCTCTAGAGAGCAAGGTTGAGTCTATGCTTGAGCAGCTTCTTCAGGGACAGCAGAAGATGACAGTGGATTTTAATGGGAAGATAGATGCTATGTACACAGACCTAAATGGACAGATTGAAGCTCTTAGCATTCATCAGAAGAGGCTGGAAACTCAGGTCGCTCAGACTGCAGCAGCTGTGAAAAGGCAAGAAGGTTTTCTTAGAGGGAAAACAGCGAATCCAAGGGAATGCGTCAATGTAATCACCTTAAGAAGTGATGAAGAGGTCGATCCAGGAGTGAAAATTGGCCTAACTGCAAAGAATCTCGTCGATCTTGCTGAAGATGACGACGATGAGGATCCCGAAATCGCCCCGGTATCGATCGATACCACCCAGCATCGGTCGATACCCGTCCAAGGATCTGCAAAGGACGTTTCAAAACCAAGGGTGTCGATTGACACCACACCTGTATCGATCGACACCACACCCGAAGATATGACGCATAAGCCTTGTATCGATCGACACCAATCTGGTATCGATCGACACCATTTGCAGACCGACCCAGAAATTGCGAAGAAGCCGCATATGACTGAGGAAAGGGTTTACAAGCCTAAGGTGTCATATCCTCGACCACCTAGACATCTCATGAACCCTATTACTGCGGAGAAGTTGCTCATTTTTGAGAAGATGGCCAGGAGGATTCCCCACACTATATCTTTTGAAGAAGCTTTTGAAAACCGTCCTTTGGAGTGTTACTTTCGAAATTGCAGAGAATCTGAGGAAGAGATCAAGACACTCTTTATCAAAGCCAGAAGTACACCACCTCCGATGAAACAACTGATTAAGAGGGAAGACCCAGGAAAATTTTCAGTTCCATGCTCTATCTCTTGAGTTGAATTCAAAGAGAATCTCGTTCTCATACATTCTGGAAGAGCTCCCACACATATCTCTTGCATCACCGTTGTTACAGGAGAGACGTTGATGGTTGATCTTTTAGAAGAGCCTTATGATGAACCAACTGTCATAGACGTTTTAGATAGTCATTCTGTCATCACCAAGAAAGACATCAAAAAGGCTAAGGCAAAGAAGAAGGTAAAGATAAAAAGAGTCGAGAGTGATCCCTCTATGACTTTAATCCCTCAGAAATGTGATGGGGACTCGATTGAGTACAAGGTGAAGTGCAAAGGAACCTCAAAATCATTCTCCAATGCTAGAGTCATTCTTACCCCGGAGCTGAAAGAGAAAGGAAAAGAGGCTATAGAGAGCATGTTGAGTAGAACTCTGAGTCTGCAAGTGTCTAGTTGTCGAACTTGCATGGGAGTGAGTTCTCAACCTCGCTCTGACTAATCACCTGAGCAAAGTCAAGCTCGTGACGTTAAACAAGCGCTTGGTGGGAGGCAACCCACTGGTAAGTCTGTACATACGTTTTTCTATTATTTTTGTTTTTGGTTTTGTGTCTTGTGTTTCACGTGCAGCAGATTCAGAAGAGCAGTATCAATCGACACCCACCCGGTATCGATCGATACCATCCACACGACAAATGAGCTGGTATTTCTTAAGGGACCGTGAGCTACAGATCGATCGATGTCAAAATTGTATCGACCTATATCACTTGTATCAATCGATACCAGCACGGTATCGGTCGATACCCGTCACCCAGGTACGTCTCCTTCGATTTTCACCAATCCACTCAGCTCTTCTGTTTTTCTTTTACTGACTCTAAACTAGATAACACTGGGGACAGTGTTTTTTAAGTCTAGGGGAGGTAGTTGCTGACAACGTGTTTGTTTTTTTTAGAGTCAGTCGTTTTTGTGTCAAAATTATTTTATGAGTCAAAATTTTGTTGGAGATTATGATCTTGTTCTTGAATCTACTACTTTAACTTCGCTTCTGAGTGACCACTGTTACAGAATCAGTTCTAGATTGGACTAATAAAAAATCCAAAGGCTGACCAGTTAACTAGAAGCCACCCATGTTTCCAGCAGAGTTCATTCGAGCCTGAGCAAAAATTTTGCACTTCATCGATGTAGTTAGTGTTCATTAGAGCTTGATTCCTCATTCATATCTGACAAAGGAACTCATGTGTTTAAAGTAATGGTATCTCTCTCCCCTGTTATAAGTTAATAAATAAGAGCATAAAAGATGAAATGATTTTCTTCTGAGTAGAGGGTTAGGAAAATTTCCAGCGATCCCATTATTCTACTTGTGAAGGAATGATCACACAAAGGTTGGAAGCGAGGTTAGGAAAACCTCGCTCCCAAATTATCATGGTTTTTACCCCTTTTAAGCCATGATATAAGTCCGTTTTATAGAGTCTTTCTACTATTTTGTAGTGTTTTAGAGTCTTTTACAGGTTTTAGCACGTTTTGAGCATAATTGGAGATATTGGAGTTTTCTGGAACATTTTGGAGCAAAGCAGAAGTTCGTGTAGCTGAGTACCCGATATGAAGCCTCAGTATCGATCGATTCTGACTAGTATCGGTCGATACTCACTGCAGCAAGACACGAGTCGCGACTTTTATGAAGAGTTGAAGAATTGCAAAATTGCCCATAAGACTTTATTATTACAATTTAGCCCAAAACGTGTTTTAGGAGTTTAAGTTAGGTTTTTAAGCCACTTTGGCTATGACACTTGATTAAGCTTTATATTCACTTAAGTTTTCTGTGAGAGAGCTTTGGAGGGAGACAAGTCTGAAACTCTGTTCGCCTGAGAGAAGATTTCGAACTCTTGTTTTACTCTCTTCTATTTATTTGATTTGATGATCTATTCAATCATGTTGCTTGTTTCAATCTCCATGTCTGAGTAGATCCACTGTTAGGTTCAGGGTTCTCATAAGGATTTTCTCTGAATGTTAGGTTAATTAGTTAATTAGGATTCACCATCTGAATTAGTTCTTCACCATAGGTTGTTCTCATAGCTAATTCTAGGTTGACGAATCTGGAACTTAGATCTTAGGATAATTGATTAGGCACGAGAGTGCGATTAATTACCTGATAGAACTTAGGGTGAGCAAAATAACTATTCGCAAAGAGATTTGGTTTAGTTGTTTTGTGAACAAATCAAACTTGAACTAAAAGCTGGTTTAGACTTTAGGATTCGCAAAGAGATTTGGAATTCTAGGATTTAGACTTAGATAGTTTTCGCAACGAGAGTTGGTTAGCTATACTTTAGTGATTTGAGTTCAAGAACCGCGCTAAATCTGAATCATGTTAGTTAGTTTATCTACATTCATTGAATTCCTGAGAAATACCATGAGCCTATCTTCTTTCCAATTGACTTACAACTTGTTTAATTTACGCACTCGCATTTAATTACATTGTTTGGTTTAGCTTAATTCGAATCTATATAATCTATTGCGTGATATCTAAAGTTCTTGTGTTCGACCCCTACATATACTACAACAACTGCTTTAGTACTTATAGGGTATTAATTTGAGCATATCATATACCAAAACCAACTAAACGCGTAACAAAGTAATCAAATGTTATTTAGTAAACATAATATTGACACAAAAATAAATATTATACATCACTTCTTCAAATCAATAAAATATTTTTTTCATCATTTCAATTTCATCCTCGTTATATATGTTTTCTATGAAAACAACAAAAAAAGTAATAAAGTTAAAAGTTATTCTCTTTTATTAGTTAGTTGTTAAACTAATAAACACAACTCTTGCTTTTAGATTCATGACAACTTTAATTTTGAAACCAAAACAATATATGAATATGAAATTAATTTTAAATCACAAAAGATCGACGAATTAAATATATTTTTTGTTTGTCTTATCTTGAAGATGTAAAAGATCAGACTTTTGTCTGGTAGCATATTGGTTGTAATAGCTTTTAAATGATTTTTCAATGATAATACATCATTTTTTCAATTAGAATGAATAAGTTTTTTCATCATATTCAGTTTTATTCTCGTTATATCTGTTTTTTATGAAAATACCAAAAAAAGCAAGAAAGTCAAAAACTATTCTCTTTCTTTAGCTACTTTAATCAATACAAATTTTCAATTTAATCTACAAATCAAAAAGCAAACTAATAAGCACAAATCTTGCTCTCGTATCTATACAAAAATTATAATAACAAAAAAATCGACAAAATAAATATATTTTTTGTAAGTTTTACCTTGAACAGATAGAAGTCAAATTGTCTGGTGACATATTGGTTGCGGTAACTTTTCAATGGTTCGTCGATGAGATCATAAACCTAAGTAATGAGGATTTAATTCTCATACTTAGGGGTCATTGCAAAGAATATTGAAATTAGAAAGATTATTTTATATATGAGAAAATTGGTTTACACATTGTCATTTTTTTCTTCATTGTATTTGTCTTTTTCAATCCATAGGATTTATTCTTTTTACATTCCATCAAAGCAGAGCTTTGATTAAGAAGACAATTAAGTAGACAAAATCAATACAACTTACATAAATATTCAGAAGAATAATAACAAATAGAACAACTCAAAACAAAGAACTCATACATTGATCTATGGCAATCCCAAGCCGAATATAAAAATGTAATTTTTCTATCCTTTATGCACTATCTATTCCATGCGATCGTGTGGAAAGTTTTTATGGACATGTGGCAAAAATTTAAATGCTAATGTTGATTATAATTGTTGGCTAATTAAAATCATATTTGAAAAACCTTAGAATCAAGTAAGATCAACTTTTTAAGTAACATATATATTTTTTATAGATAATAAATCATTTTTGTAACAAAAATAGTGGTAACATTATTTCATCATAATAATCAAAATGATCTCTAAACGTGTGTATATACACACATGTAAATAGATTTTAGTCTTATATTTATTTTTAGTTATTTATGTAATTGAGACAACTATTTTAAATTAATGAAAATTGTATACATAATTTTATTATCTTTATAATTTTTATTAACAACATATTAGAATTTAGAAACTTTTATAATTTTAAATGTTAACGTGAACCAATCAAATTGATTGTTTAAAATACTATGTGGACACCCTTAATGCATATAACATCAATTTTTATTAGTAATAGATGTACCGATAACATTAGATTTAATATAGAAATTTAAAAAGATTGAGATTAGTTCCCGCTGAGCTACATATTTCCAAAATTAGTCAGAATTTTGATGTGAAATCTTTCGGTTATTGAAAAAGAAAACAGTGATGACATAAGCCATGTCTATCAAAAAATAACCCGAGTTTAACATCTACTTTAAACAAGAAGTGATTTCGAACGAAAAAAAAAAAACAAGAAGTGATTCACGACTTTAATTGAATGCTTGTGACGGACCAGAAGATTTATATATATTCTAAATTGCTACGAACATAGCACCAAATGATGTAGGATTAGTCGGAGATATCCCAAGTTCGTACAGTTTGTGTTTCAAATATTTTGCAAAGATTGCATTGCACTCACAAAACCAAACAAATAATGTGGTTTCCCAAAATTACGGGCCTTTTGGGCCCTTATCATACTTCATGTCAGAACAATCTACATCAATAGTTTATAATGATCCACGATAGTTATAGCACACTATACATATTCTATTGAAAGTTTCTATGTGTGGACGAATTTCTTTGTCTTCATCTTCCATCGTTAAAGATAAGATTCCTTATTATTCCTAGATTAAATATTTTATTTTACGAACGATTTGTCTATTACCGTGAGGTGACGTACTTAACTGAGCTAACTTGTTTCCTTTTTTTCCTATATAATACAATAACTCCTATGATCTATACTCAATAAAGCAGCAACAACAACAACAAAAACCATACATGGATCAAAAAAATTTCTTATGTGTGATTTTTCTCATTGTCTCCGCCGGTTTAATCATCTCTTTCACTTCCACTAACTTCTCTCACGCGCCGTCGTCCACGACGGGGCTTCTTGACTGCACCGACTCTTCCTCTTCACCTCTTTGTGCATCAAGAAACTTCCTTTTCAACAAACCAAAACGAACCATTCCTAAAAACGATCCTAAACCAAAACCCAAAAACCATGACCACTCGTCCGATACACCAAACCATCCTCTGGACCCACTCACGGTGGTCGAAATTAACAAAGTCCGGTCAATCCTCTCCTCTCACGCGCTCTTCTCCTCAGGTGCACCACACGCGCTTCACTCCGTCGTCCTTGAAGAGCCGGAGAAGAATCTCGTTAGACACTGGGAAAAAGGAAACCCACTTCCTGCGAGAAAAGCTTCCGTCATCGCACGTGTCGGTCCCGACATGCACGTGCTGACCGTTGACCTTTCTTCTGGTCGGGTCGATATAGAGGATACTCCGGTTCGTGTCTCGGGTTACCCGATGATGACTCTAGAAGAGATGAACGAAGTCACGTTGGCACCGTTCTCAAACGCGGATGTCAACCGTACGATTGTCTCTCGTGGGGTTAATCTAACGGATGTGAATTGTTTCCCGTTATCAAGTGGCTGGTACGGTAAAAAAGAAGAAAATAAAAGGGTTATTAAAAGTCAGTGTTACTCAAGCCAAGGTACGGCTAATTTCTACATGCGACCCATCGAAGGTTTAACTATTCTGATAGATTTAGACACAAAACAAGTGATCGAGATAGTTGATACGGGTCCGACTATACCCATACCCGGTTCAACCAATACCGAATACCGCTTCGAAAACCTCGCGGCGACGAACGACAAAACCAGACTTCTCAACCCGATATCGATCGAGCAGCCACGTGGTCCAAGCTTCGTAATCGAAGACAACCATCTAGTGAAATGGGCAAATTGGGAATTTCATCTAAAGCCAGACCCGAGGGCAGGTGTGGTTATATCACATGTTAGAGTACACGATCCGGATACACAAGAGACACGTGACGTGATGTACCAAGGGTTCGTGTCGGAGCTTTTTGTTCCGTACATGGATCCATCAGACGCGTGGTACTTCAAGACTTACATGGACGCAGGTGAATACGGGTTCGGGTTACAAGCCATGCCGCTCATACCGCTTAACGATTGTCCACGAAACGCAGCGTATATGGACGGTGTTTTCGCGGCGGCTGATGGAACGCCGTTCGTGAGAGAGAATATGGTTTGTGTTTTTGAGAGTTACGCCGGAGATATTGGGTGGCGTCACTCGGAAAGTCCCATTACCGGTTTACCGGTCAGTCCTTTTGGTTCTCTTCAAATTTACATAGAAAAAAGTTTGGGGGTTAAAGTAAGTAAATTGAAAAGTTTGATGGTTTTAAGATAAGTTACGATTTTTAATTGGGCAGATAAGGGAAGCGAGACCAAAGGTGACGTTAGTGGTACGAATGGCAGCTTCGGTAGGTAACTATGATTACATCGTTGATTATGAGTTCCAAACTGATGGGCTTATAAAAGCTAAGGTACTTTAATTTCTACTTTATATCATTTTCCAAAAAATAAGGATTATTTAAGTTCAATAGAATAATGAATATTCATTTTTGTCACAAACCACTCAAAATGTCTGGACTATGATAGGTTGGACTTAGTGGAATACTGATGGTGAAAGGGACAACATATCAAAACAAGAATCAAGTGAAGAAAGATAAAGAAGGCAATGAAGAAGAGCTTCACGGCACGCTTCTGTCTGAAAATATAATCGGTGTGATTCACGATCACTACGTCACTTTCTACCTTGACCTCGATGTCGATGGCCCGGACAATTCCTTTGTTAAAGTGAACCTCAAGAGGCAGGAGACCGAGCCGGGTGAGTCACCGAGGAAGAGTTACATGAAAGCGGTTAGGAACGTTGCAAAAACTGAAAAGGATGGTCAGATTAAGCTTAGCTTGTACGACCCATCGGAATTCCACGTCATCAATTCTGCTAAAACCACCCGGGTTGGTAACCCCACGGGCTACAAGATCGTGCCTAGAGCCACGGCGGCTAGTTTGCTTGACCATGATGATCCGCCACAGAAGAGAGGAGCTTTTAGCAATAATCAAATTTGGGTCACTCCGTACAATAAGTCCGAGCAATGGGCTGGTGGTTTGTTCACTTACCAAAGCCATGGTGATGATACTCTTGCAGTTTGGTCCGACAGGTGATAAATTGATATTTTTAATTATATAGTTAGGATTTGATTGCTTTATTTGATGTAATATTGGTGCTATGCAGGGATAGAGATATAGAGAACAAGGATATAGTTGTGTGGTACACACTTGGCTTCCATCACATTCCATGTCAAGAAGATTTTCCAATAATGCCCACGGTTTCGTCGAGTTTCGATTTGAAACCCGCAAATTTCTTCGAGCGAAATCCAATCCTTAAGGCCGCTCCGAACTTCGAACATGACCTTCCGGTTTGTAGAGCTCAATCTGTTTCTGCTTGAGAAGAGTGAAGCATGAATTAAACTTTTGGATATTCCATAGATTCATGGTGCTCTAAGTCAAAACAATGTTATTATTATGGGGCTTAAAGTAGTAATCGGATGTACATATGTAAATACCAAAACCGTCTTTTACCATGAATAAGTGGAGTAATCAAATAGGTTTCAATTAAAAAATGTCAAAAATCTTAAATAAATTGCACATATCGTCAATTATTTGAATTTTCATTAGTTTTTTTTGTTATTTTTTTAAAGTGTTATTAGAAAGTAGCAATTATCTCAATGAAATAACAATTATACCTCCTTATTACTATATCGTGTATCGACCATTATCGTATACGCCAAACTATACATAGGTAAATTTGTCATGAACCGTCGCAAATTGCTATTTTATAATAACACTTTGAAAAAGTGACAAAAACTAATAAAACTTCAAATAAATAACAATTTTTGCAAAGTTCCCAAAAATCTACCATGTACTATTTTAAAAATATCAAACTGATGTGGCATACTCGTACATTAGATTTTTTAAAATAGTACAAGACAAGTGATGTCAAAAAAAAAAAAAAAATAGTACAAGACAACTTCGTAGATTCTCCTTCGGATTTGAGTTTTTGTATTTTTAACATAAAAATCTTTTCAAATTTATTGTGAAATCAAATCCATAAATAAATTCGTAGGATTGAATAACCAATAACACATGATTTGATTTGGATTTCTAAATCCATTAAAATACACTAAACAATAACCCCAAGAGAAACTCTCAAGCATTTCTACCACCTTTAAAGATGTCACATGTCACATGTAACAAGTTAATATGTTTACACATAAATGTAAAAAA
The DNA here is from genome assembly GCA_002933915.1 of Eutrema heterophyllum. Classification (NCBI taxonomy): domain Eukaryota; kingdom Viridiplantae; phylum Streptophyta; class Magnoliopsida; order Brassicales; family Brassicaceae; genus Eutrema; species Eutrema heterophyllum. The sequence continues at coordinate 617,031 of PKMM01030072.1, forward strand.
TTCGTTAGGGTCCTTATCTCACCATACTGTTAACACCTTTATAGAAAAAATTGATAAGTGATGGTACGGATTTGCGTCATCATATTCACCACCCATCAGGATTTAATATAGAAAGAAAATCCATGATTATCTCTCCACGAGTAAGCTGTTTACACATTTGGAATGCGATCAAACCACACCATGTGAGTTAGGCAATTCAGATCCAAAGGGAAAATAGCTATTTCTTCCATTTTAGTAATTAAGAGATAAAACCACACCAAATTTGTAGTGATCTTAACACGAATTCTCGGTTCAGGTTTGAGCTCACAATCGATCAAACGTAAGAAAAGTAGAAGAATACGAGAAAGAAAGAAGACACATAAAACTTGGTAACCCAGTTCAAGTCTTGATGTGAGATCCCTACGTCTGGGGCTTGACGGCACAAGCAACACTCCATTAGAAAACATTTGAATACAACACGATTACAAGAGATCAATACAAGAAATCTCTCAAGAACACCTCTCAGATCTCTCTCGTTTCTCACGCGACTCTCTTTTTCTGTTTCTAATCAGATTACGCAACAAACAACCTTATCCACTCATATGTGTAGAGTAGAACCGGTCCAGCCTAATTTAACCAAATCAATAACCCTCCTGGTTATCTCCAATTAATTTCTGAACCAACTGAACTTAACCAAAACCGGTACAAGCCCAATTAAACTTGTGTTGATATCATACCTTCGATTAACAATCTCCACCTTGATGTCAACACATATGTTTGTCCCTTATGCCGTCAAGCGTAGCCATTCCCTTAGCACTTGGCTACTCTGAGCAGAGCCAAAGCTTGCTCAAACTTCTGCACCGGTATAACCTTTGTAAGTATATCCGCAGGATTCTTCGAAGTGTGAATCTTCTGCACAAGTACTTCTCCTTGTTCAATCGTATCTCTGGCGAAATTCATCTTCACTGCCATGTGCTTAGTCCTCTCGTGAAACACATTGTTTTTCGCAAGACAAATCGCATTTTGTGAATCACAGTGTATGTTCACAACATCCTGTTTGAATCCCAACTCTTCCGCCAATCCTCTAAGCCAAATCCCTTCTTTTACGGCTTCAGTTAACGCAATATACTCGGCCTGTGTAGTTGAGAGTGCCACAACATGTTGAAGACTTGACTTCCAACTCACTGTATTACCTCCTGCAGTAAAAACGTAACATGATGTAGACCTTCTTCGATCTAAATCCTCTGCAAAGTCTGAATCAGAATATCCCTCAACCTTGAAGTCACCAGAACCCTTCTTGAACACTAAACCTCTGTCTTGAGACCCGTTTAGATACTTTAAAACCCATTGCACTGCTGTCCAATGAATCTTCCCTGGATTGCTCATGAACCTACTGACCAACCCTATTGCATACGCCACATCTGGTCTAGTCCCAATCATAGCATACATAATGCTGCCAATCGCATTTGAATAAGGAACCTCACCAGCACCTTCTTCTTCCTGTTTTATTGCTGCTAGCTTGAAATGAGAACCAATAGGAGTAGAAACAGGCTTTGCTTCATCCATTCTAAACACCTGTAGAACCTTCTTAATGTAGCTAGATTGAGACAATGTAAGAATTCCACCTACACGATCCCTTTCTATATCCATTCCTAAGATTCTCTTAGCTGGACCCAAATCCTTCATTTCGAACTCACTACTCAGCAATTTCTTTACCTTATCTATTTCAGCTTTACTCTTAGATGTAACTAACATATCGTTAACATATAAGAGAAGATAGATATGTACCTCATTTTCCAGCTTCTTCATGTATACACATAGATCATATTCGCTTTTAGCAAATCCATGTTTGATCATGAATTGATAAAAGCATTTGTTCCATTGTCTCGAGGCTTGCTCAACCCGTATAGAGACTTTTGCAAGTGACAGACCTTGTTGTTCTTGCCTTTCACCTCATATCCTACTGGTTGCTCCATGTAGATATCTTCTTCTATATTACCATGTAGAAAGGCTGTCTTTACGTCTAATTGCTCCAACTCTAAATCCAAATTCACCACAATCGACAACATCAACCTGATGGAAACGTGTTTCACCACAGGAGAAAATATTTCCTGATAATCTATACCTTCTCGCTGTGAGTAACCCTTTGCGACCAATCTAGCCTTATACCTAGGCTTCTCAACTCCTGGTATGTCGGGTTTAAGTTTAAACACCCATTTACACCCTATCAGTTTCTGTTTTTCAGGCAAGTCACTTAGATTCCAGGTCTTGTTTTTATGCAGAGACTACATTTCTTCATCGCAGGCTCCTTTCCACTTATCCCAGTCTTTACTCCTTTGTACTTCATAGTAATCTCTTGGTTCTTCAGACTCAATATCCTCAGCAACTGAGAGTGCAAACGCCACTTCACTGTCATCATTGAACCTTGCTGGTCTTATTATTTCTCTGCGTTGTCTATCTTTTACAAGTTGATAGTCACTTAAGTCTTCATGTTCTTCTTCTAAGTCATCTTCACTACCAGGAACTATCTCATCAACTCCACCTTCACCCTGATCTCTTTCAATGGTCTTAGTACTTCCACCTTTTTCGAAAGCTCTAATGATTACTTCATTTTTTCTTGTATCACTAGGCTTATCTTCAATCTGATCTGATTTTGACTCACCAGACAGATCTTTGTACAACTTGGCTTCAGTGAACACATCATTTCTACTTATCACACACTTCTTCTCCTTTAGAAGCCACACCTTGTATCCCTTCACACCAGTGGGATGTCAAATGAAAACTCCCTTCAGAGCTCTTGGTTTCAACTTCCCTTGATCAACATGTACGTAGACAACTGAGCCGAACCTTCTCAAGTGTGCATAACCTGGTGTTTTCCCTAACCATATTTCTTCTGGAATATTGAAATCATTTGCAGACGATGGCGTTCTGTTGATGATGTAAACTGAGGTAGCGACAGCTTCTGCCTAGAATTTTTCTTCAAGACCAGACTCATTCAATGGACACCTCACTTTCTCTATTATGGTCATCTTCATACGTTCAGTTACTCCATTTTGTTGTGGAGTGTATGAACAGGTTCTATGCCTTTCGATCCCATTCTCTTTGCATAAACTATCAAAAGCAAAATTGCAAAATTCCAAGCCGTTGTCTGTCCTTAAACATTTTACCTTTTTACTGACATGATTCTCCACTAGTGTCTTCCATTCACAAAACTTGCTGAAAGCCTCATCCTTTGTGCCTAGGAAATAGACCCAAACTTTTCTTGAATGATCATCAATAATAGACATGAAGTACTGCTTCTTTGATAGAGACAACTGAACATTTGGAGACCCCCACAAATCTGAATGAACGTACTTCAACACGTCTTCACTGTTGTGCTTCCCAACGCTGAAACTCAGTCTCTTACTCTTTCCAATTATGCAGCTTTCACAGAAATCCATGTCGCTGATTCTCTTCTTGTCTAGAATTCCTTTCTCAACGAGTACCTTCAGATTCCTCATGCTTGTATGACCCAACCTGCTGTGCCATAGGGATGTATCATCCTTTGACATTGCTGCATTTAATTCTCCTGTCACTGTCTCTCCATCAAGTAGATACAAGCTTCCCTTCAACGTTCCTTGAAGCGCCAACTTCCCATCTTTGTAGAATATGACCTTGCCTGCTCCACCTTCTTGCTTGAAACCCTGGAAGTCAAGAGTAGAAACAAAGATCAAATTACGTTTAAGATTAGGAACATACCTGACGTTGTTGAGCCGTTTGACAGTTCCTCCAGTGGCATTGATCATGATTGTGCCAGTTCCTTGAACCGTAACTGATCTGTCATCAGCTAGCAGAACTTGACCTCTAGTGATCTCAGTAAGACTCTCAAACCATTCTTTCCTATGAGTCATATGATAGGAGCAGCTATAATCTATAACCCACTGATCCTTGGGACTTTGATCAGAGATAAGTAAGGCATCTATCTCCAACAACTTATCAACCATCACAACTGCTTCTCTAGGCTCATTCTCCATTTTCTTCTTTCGAGCAAAGCAATCTTTCTTCATGTGTCCCTCCTTCTTGCAGTACCAGCACGTCACCCTTGAGCCTGACCGTGATCATGATTTGTTTTTATTTTTGCCGTTGTTTTACTCTCTTTTCTCAGATCTTCCTCGTGCAACATAAGCCTCACCATTCCTTTGAGAACCACTCGAATCTTTTGTTTCCATCAGCTCTGTTTCCTTTGACTTTGATGAGTTCGTCACTTCCTCCAAAGACAAAGTTTGTCTTCCATATTTCAGAGTTTCTTTGAGTTAATTGTATTGAGATGGTAAGGAGATCAGCAACATGATTGCATGTACTTCATCTGAAACATAAATATTAACAGTACCAAGATCTGCTACTAGTTTCAAGAAATCATCAATATTTTGATCAATCGACTTAGATTCTACCATTTTAAATGTATAGAACTTATTCTGAAGATGAATACGATTAGGAAGAGTTTTAGAAATATACAACCTCTCCAGTGTAGACCACACAGATGCTGCAGTCGTACAGTTGCAAGCATCGAGTTTCCTCAGGACGTGATCTCCGAGATTGAGAGTCAACATATCCATCGCTCTTTCAGCTATCTCAAGTCGATATGCTTCTTCTTTTTGTCGCCTAGCTTCGAAATCTGCTCCAGAACCCAGCTTCGTCTCCGACGATTCTTCCGTCAACGCGCCCTTGAGTCCGAGAAGCGACAGATGCGCCAGCATCCTCTTCTTCCACATCGAGAAGTCGCCTTGCCCATCGAAGATCGCGACCTCAACACGAGCATTTGCCATCGATTTTGCCATGGATTTGAACCAACCTGGCTCTGCTACCACTTGTAGTGATCTTAACACGAATCCTCAGCTCAAGTTTGAGCTCACAATCGATCAAACGCAAGAAAAGTATAAGAATACGAGAAAGAAAGAAGACACATAAAACTTGGTAACCCAGTTCAGGTCTTGATGTGAGATCCCTACGTCTGGGGCTTGACGGCACAAGCAACACTCCACTAGAAAACCTTTGAATACAACACGATTACAAGAGATCGATACACGAAATCTCTCAAGAACACCTCTCAGATCTCTCTCGTCTCTCACGCGACTCTCTTCTTCTGTTTCTAATCAGATAACGCAACAAACAACCTTATACACTCATATGTGTAGAGTAGAACCGGTCCATATGAATATAGAACCGGTCCAGCCTGATTTAACCAAATCAATAACCCTTATGGTTATCTCCAATTAATTCATGAACCAACTGAACTTAACCAAAACCAGTACAAGCCCCGGCCCAATTAAACATGTGCTGATGTCATACCTTCGATTAACAAGATTGATTAAATTGGAATGATGCGAAACTAATATCCAACAACATAGTAAAGCAAGCAAGTGATCGTAGTTCAATAGTTTTTTTGCTATTTTCGCCCAAACTTAAATTTTATTTTCATTACAAAACTTAAATGACCATAGTAATTTTTTGGGGGGTAAAATATAAAAAAGCCAAATATGACAACCTTAGCCTCTATAGATACAGATTCGAATCAGACAACCTCGGAACGGGCAAGGCAATAAGAGGGGTCTTGAGCTTCAAAACAATCCCAAACTTCTCTTCCAAGTCCAAGACGTGTCCTTCCGGAATCTTCCAATCGAACGAATGCAATAGCGTCGCGAGAGTGTACAAAACCATCCTCTCGGCGAGTGCTACACCAGCGCACATTCTCCGGCCCGATCCAAAGGGGAAATAGCTATAATCAGTCCCGGTGAAATCATAAGTCTTATTATCAAGAAATCTCTCGGGACGAAACTCAGACGGACTATCCCAGACGTTTGGGTCCCTCTGAATAGACCAAACATTGACGAAGATCTTAGTGTCTTTAGGAATGGTGTAGCCGCCTACCACCGCGGTTTCAGCCGGACGGTGAGGGACTAACAAAGGGAGGGTTGGGTGAAGTCTAAGTGTTTCTTTCATAATGGCTAGTATGTAAGGAAGTCTAGTAATGTCTGATTCTTCAACAATGTTATCTTTGCCTACAACTTCGTCTAGCTCTTGTTGAGCTCTCTTTAAGGACTCTGGGTTGCTTATTAGCTCCGCCATCGCAAATTCTATTGTGTTCGTCGATGTATCCGTACCACCAACCACCATATCCTTCACATATGTATAACATACAACATTGATCAAATCACTTCTCAGGAACAATTAAATATCTATATTCTTTTTTTTTTTTTTTTATCGGAAGATCTCAGACGTATCCACATAATATGCAGCTACCATCTAAATTCTGAAGTGACTAAGCCTATGATTGGTATTCTGCGGAATAACAGAATGATTTCATGTTTCGGCAAGATTTTACCGATAACGTTCTACATTATCTCATATCGAAAATCAGATTAACTACAAATCCTACATTTGAAATCTAAATTCTAAATTGACCAGAGCTTTAATTGGTAACTTACGGAATGCGGAAATGAAGATAACATTCTATATGATTTTTACCAATCAGGAATTTATACTTTATCTTGAATTCGGTTGATCTATTCCGCAATACTAATGACAAATATAATTGTGAAACAACAATTCCACATCTTGGTAATTAAATTAAGTTTTTGGGGATTAGTGATTCATAATTCCATTGTAATCTCTTCTAATATTATGAAATTGAAACCATTAATTACCGTAAGTACGGCTTTGACATGGTTAACCGTGATGGGAACCTCTGAGTCAACTTCTTGGTCCTTTAACTTCATCAAATGCTGCAAAAAATCTTTGCATTCACCATCATCCCTACTTTTTAGCCTTTGCATCTGCTCGATGGCTCGATCGAATATAGCATCGACCTCGTGAGCACACACGCGCATCTTCTTCACTAGCCCCTGAAGATCGAATCTCGCTATCCACGGAAAGAAATCCGAAACATTAGGCTCACCCACAAGCCTAGTTATTTCAGAAAATAGACCTTTAAACTCTGTTCCAACACTCTCCATCTCCTCTGCTTTCACCAAACCTCCCCATAACATATTCATCGTTAGATTCATCACCGTCAAGAACATCTGATCTCCGACGTTCACCGCCGATTCTTGTTGACCTTGCTCGTACAAATATCTCGTTCTTTCCCTGATTTCCTTGCGTCGAAGCTCATAGAAAGAATCCAAAGTTTTCCGGCTAAGAAGCTTGAGAACGCAAACTTTTCTAAGCCTTCTCCATTCGGCACCGTATGGTAACCAAACGATGTCGATACCACCATAAGTAGCGGCTCGGCCCGTGAGAGGGACGTCTCGGTTTGAGAAATTGATGTCTTGGTCTTTCAAGATCTCTCGAGCCAGCGATGGAGAGTTGACCACGACGGTTAGCTTTGAGCCGAGATTGAGTTTGAAGATTGGACCGTGTTCTTGAGCGAGTTTTGTGAAGTAGGTGTGAAGGTCCGGGTCAAGAAACGGGAGGTTTCCGACAATAGGTAGCCCTCGCGGTCCAGGCGGTAGAGGCGGTTGCGGCTGGCGTTTGAAGAGGTACCACCAGAAAACAGAAAAGATGGCGGTGAGAATGAGAATTGCGTAAGGAGTGAGATTGATTGGGTTGTCGGGGAAGAGATTTGGAATCGATGACATTTTTGACAGTTGTTTGTAGAAATTTTGAGGTTGATGTTTTCCTATACACGTAGAGCTTCATTTCACCTTCACTGTTTATATAGCAAAATAATATAATATAATAATAGGAAAAGCCATTTTTCTTTTTTTGGGGACATCGGGAAAGCCAATCATGAGTGGAGATGATAACATTTGAGCGGATAATATACTTTGGGTGGAGATGATAACTTTTTTAATCAAAAAGTTACTTGTAAATAGTTTATAAGTTCTGACGCAAACAAAAAAAAATGAAAACACCTCTCCACAAATGGACCCAAATTTTGAAAATTTAAAGCCATAAAAAAACTAAAAATCTCTTCGTGGACCCAGTCAAGAAAAGAGAGTGTGTGTAGTAAGATTGATTGATAGACAATATCAGGATCTTAAGGACCTAAAAACCAATCTTGAAATAAATTATTTTTGTACAATTTCCTGTGCTATATACTATATTTACCATACTAGATTTGTTTTCAACTACGGTAAAAAAAAAAAAATCTGTTTTCAAACTTTTTTATGGAGAGGTGAATATGATGTTTACGTGTCTGTTTATGATTTTTGGAGGTGAATATGATGGTTCAGTAGACCCAGTAGTCACGTATGATTTTTACGTGTTTGTTTATGATTCTATGACATATTTAGTCGTAAAATAGGTATCGGTACTTTTCAACAAAAAAACATAACTTTGAGCATGCATACATATTAGTTGGGCTAATTTTTTCTCTATTCTCGGTTCTCCTCCGTTTGTGGTTGTATGTCTTCTTGGCAGCGACATATAAAATATGTAGCTCTGCGTCTATTGTGCTTTTCCGACTTTTCTGCTGGTTTCGAAAGTTTTATATTTAATTTTAGTATCTCATCATATGTTTCCCGTGTATTGGCTTTAGTTTCCAAAGAATTATTCTTTTCCGCAGTCTTTGTGTATTAAAATCGTATTTCAACTTTGTATTCCAATTTTGTATTATATAATGATAAAAGTTCAGTGAAAAAAAAAAGTATGCATACATATTCCTACATATATGTTCCTTGTCTATAGACTAACATATAAATAAAAATCATCATTCTTTGATAGTTTATGAAGGGTGGAATAAATGATTTTTTCTTTATTTAATTTACAAAAAAAATTTGTAATGCTCTTTGGGATCCAATAACGCTTACTTTTTTATGAAAATTTGATAACCGGTGGTACTGATTTGAGTCATCATATATCACCAATTTTTTTTTTTTTTTGACGACAACATGATTTAATTAAGTAAAAAAAATCTCTGATTATCTACATATTTGGAATAATGATAAGTAGTTTCATTGATTCTAATGATAAGTAGTTTCATTGATTCTATTCTATCTTTAGTAATTAACGAGATAGAACCACACTATCTGTGCTATGCAATTCAGTTTAAAGAAATTTGGGCACTGATACGAAACTAATATCCAAAACATTTAAGTAAAACAAATGGTCCTAGTTTTATAATTTTGGGTTTTCTTTTTCCGAAACTGATGTTTGATTTTCATTATAAAACTTATACGACGCTTGAAAACGTTATAAATACATTGTACTTTACCTCGGAAAAAACCCGGAATTAATTTGTTGCTTTTGTATAGTATACGAATTGCATAAGATAACAATCTTAGCTTCTATAGATAAAGATTCGAATCGGACAACCTCGGAACGGGCAAGGCAACAAGGGGGGTCTTGAGCTTCAAGACAATCCCAAACTTCTCTTCCAAATCCAACACATGTCCTTCTGGAATCTTCCAATCAAACGAATGCAATAGCGTCGCGAGAGTGTACAAGACCATCCTCTCGGCGAGTGCTACACCGGCGCAAATTCTCCGGCCAGATCCGAACGGAAGAAAGCTATAATCGGTTCCGGTGAAATCACAAGATTTATTATCAAGAAACCTCTCGGGACGAAACTCAGTTGGATTCTCCCACACATTTGGGTCTCTCTGAATAGACCAAACATTGATGAAGATCTTCGTGTCTTTAGGGATGGTGTAACCGCCCACCACCGCGGTTTCAGCTGGACGGTGAGGGACTAACAAAGGAATGGTTGGGTAAAGCCTAAGTGTTTCTTTCATAATGGCTAGTATGTAAGGAAGCCTAGTGATGTGTGATTCTTCAACAATATTGTCTTTGCCTACAACTTCGTCTAGCTCTTGCTGCGCTCTCTTTATCAACTCCGGTTTGCTTATAAGCTTGGCCATCGCAAACTCTATCGTGTTCGTTGATGTATCTGTACCACCAACCACCATATCCTTCACATATACATAACAAACAACATTTTGATCAAATCAATATCATGAAAGAATAATCATCTACATTATTATGTTATGTTTTTTTGGAAGATCTCAGACTAATCTACATAGCATGCATCTGCCATCTAATGAAGTAGCTAAGACTTTAAATTGGTAATCCGCGGAAATGGCCAATTATAAAGATCTCATATCGAAACTCAGATTAATCAATGTACTCTACGAAGTCAAATATTTTGATTGGTAATTTGCGGAATAGCGAAATGGCTGAACCATTACGAAATTCCAGAATCTTTTACCAATCGAAAATTTGTGACTTATCATGATTGCCAGATATCCTTTTCACAATACTAATGACAAATTTAATTCAGAAACCATAATTCCGCATTTTCGCAACTCTAATAACTTTTTGTTGATTAATGATTTTATGATTCCATTCCGCTTATTCTGTTTTTCACTTTCCAAAAGTATTCTATCATCCTAAATGTTTTATATTCTAAGATTATGAAGCTGAAACCATATTAATTACCATGAGTACGGCTTTGACATGGTTAACCGTGATGGGAACCTCTGAGTCAACTTCTTGGTCCTTTAACTTCATCAAATGCTGCAAAAAGTCTTTGCATTCACCATCATCCCTATTTTTTAGCCTTTGCAACTGCTCGATGGCTCGATCGAATATAGCATCGACCTCGTGAGCACACACGCGCATCTTCTTCACTAGCCCCTGAAGATCGAATCTCGCTATCCACGGAAAGAAATCCGAAACATTAGGCTCACCCAAAAGCCTAGTTATCTCAGAAATCACTCCTTTAAACTCTGTTCCAACACACTCCATCTCCTCTGCTTTCACTGATCCTCCCCATAACATATTTATCGTTAGATTCATCATCGTCAAAAATAGCTGATCTCCGACGTTCACCGCCGATTCTTGTTGACCCTGCTCGTACAAATATCTCGTTCTTTCCCTGATTTCCTTGCGTCGAAGCTCATAGAAAGAATCCAAAGTTTTCCGGCTAAGAAGCTTGAGAACGCAAACTTTTCTAAGCCTTCTCCATTCGGCACCGTATGGTAACCAAACGATGTCGATACCACCATAACTAGCGGCTCGGCCCGTGAGAGGGACGTCTCGGTTTGAGAAATTGATGTCTTGGTCTTTCAAGATCTCTCGAGCCAGCGATGGAGAGTTGACCACGACGGTTAGCTTTGAGCCGAGATTGAGTTTGAAGATTGGACCGTGTTCTTGAGCGAGTTTTGTGAAGTAGGTGTGAAGGTCCGGGTCAAGAAACGGGAGGTTTCCGACAATAGGTAGCCCTCGCGGTCCAGGCGGTAGAGGCGGTTGCGGCTGGCGTTTGAAGAGGTACCACCAGAAAACAGAAAAGATGGCGGTGAGAATGAGAATTGCGTAAGGAGTGAGATTGATTGGGTTGTCGGGGAAGAGATTTGGAATCGATGACATTTTTGACAGTTGTTTGTAGAAATTTTGAGGTTGATGTTTTCCTATACACGTAGAGCTTCATTTCACCTTCACTGTTTATATAGCAAAATAATATAATATAATAATAGGAAAAGCCATTTTTCTTTTTTTGGGGACATCGGGAAAGCCAATCATGAGTGGAGATGATAACATTTGAGCGGATAATATACTTTGGGTGGAGATGATAACTTTTTTAATCAAAAAGTTACTTGTAAATAGTTTATAAGTTCTGACGCAAACAAAAAAAAATGAAAACACCTCTCCACAAATGGACCCAAATTTTGAAAATTTAAAGCCATAAAAAAACTAAAAATCTCTTCGTGGACCCAGTCAAGAAAAGAGAGTGTGTGTAGTAAGATTGATTGATAGACAATATCAGGATCTTAAGGACCTAAAAACCAATCTTGAAATAAATTATTTTTGTACAATTTCCTGTGCTATATACTATATTTACCATACTAGATTTGTTTTCAACTACGACAAAAAAAAATAATCTGTTTTCAACTTTTTTATGGAGAGGTGAATATGATGTTTACGTGTCTGTTTATGATTTTGGGAGGTGAATGATAGTTCAGTAGACCCAGTAGACACGTATGATTTTTTACGTGTCTGTTTAAGATTCTATGACATATTTAGTCGTAAAATAGGTGTCGGTAGTTTTCAACAAAAAAACATAACTTTGAGCATGCATACATATTAGTTGGGCTAATTTTTCTGCTATTCTTGGTTTTCCTCCGTTTGCGGCTGTAGGTTTTTTTGGCAGCAACATATGAAATATGTAGTTCCGCGTCTATTATGCTCTTCCGACTTTTCTGGTGGTTTCAAAAGTTTTACATTCAATTTTAGTATCTCATCATGTGTTTCCCGTGTATCGGCCTTAATTTCCGAAGAATTCTTCTTTTCCGCGGTCTTTGTGTATTAAAATCGTATTTCAGCTTTAGCTTTGTATTCCAATTTTGTATTATATAATGATAAAAGTTCGGTGAAAAAAAAGTATGCATACATATTCCTACATACATGTTCCTTGTCTATAGACTAACATATAAATAAAAATCATCATTCTTTGATAGTTTATGAAGGGTGGAATAAATGATTTTTTCTTTATTTAATTTACAAAAAAAAACTTACCGTTGTGATTATCATAAACTAACGTCTCTCTTTATAAAACCAAGTTTACACAAAAATAATACCAGGTCATTGAAATACAAACAATTACATGATTAGGATATTCATATATAACGATGGAAGGAAACAAGCAAGGTTACATACTCTCTCTGTTTTTAATAGATTGATTTTTTAGGTTTTTCATTTGTTCCATAAAAATTAAATTTCTATACAATTTTATTAATCTATATTAATTAATTATAAACTTAAAAATATTAATTACAAATATTTTAATTACTGAATTAATATTGGTTTATGGTTTATTTAAAATGAGATAATTATACATTTATTCTTAAATATTAATTATTTCTTAATTTGTGTAAAAATTCTCAAAAATCATTATTTTAAGAACATAAGTGTTGAATATTTGGCTAACACTATTTTGTCAAATACGAGGTCGTTTAGTCTCAACAGCTCATTAAAGGTATTAAACTAAACCGGTTACGAATTGACTTGGTTCTGGTTTAATGATCTCTGGTTATTGAGCTAAGTATACTTGTAAATCCCTAACTATATAAAGGGATAAGGTTGAGGCTAAAACGCATCACTGTAACAAAATATGTATCGTCTCCTTCTCTGATCTTGAGAACTTGTTCCTTCTTCGAGTGGATTGCTGGATTGATTCCGGCTCCTGAGACGTAACCATCCACCTGAGACGTAGCCATCCATCTCGGAGAGGGATAAGGTTGAGGCTAAAACGCATCACTGTAACAAAATATGTATCGTCTCCTTCTCTGATCTTGAGAACTTGTTCCTTCTTCGAATGGATTGCTGGATTGATTCCGGCCCTTGAGACGTAACCATCCACCTGAGACGTAGCCATCCATCTCGGAGGTGAACTCAGGGTGAACAAAAAACTTGTATCTTGTTTTCTTTATTGTTTCGTCTTGCATGCGAGTTGAGAGAGAGTGAACTTGAGAGATAAATCATCGTGACTTGTGTTCAATTAAACTCGATCTCGGAACGATTCTCGATCTATCGCGCAACAAGTGGTATCAGAGCGAAGGTTGTTTGAGGTTCTAATGGCGTCGACGACGGTGACCCGACTTGAAGTGGAGAGGGTTGATGGATCTGGCGATTTCTCGCTGTGGACGATTCAGATGATGGCACACTTCGGAGTCTCTGGGTTGAAGAGTGTGATCTTGATGACAACTTCGAGATCACTGTTCCGCTTACTAAAGGTGAAGAAAAGAAACCTTCGGATGGAGAATCCGATGATAAGACACCAGCTACAAAGGTAATCATCGATCCCGTGAAACTAGAAAAGGATGAACGTGCTAAGGATATGATATCAGGTATTTAGGAAAATCCAACATTGTACTACTGTAGCATCGATGTGGTCTTTGTTGGATCGATTGTACAGATCTAAGTCTCTGCCCAATCGGATATTTGTTCAATCACAGTTTTATACGTTCAAGTGTGATAGTTCAAAGTCGATTGACATAAATGTGGATGACTTCCTCAAGATAGTAGCTGAGATGGGCGGCTTGAATGTCAGTGTATCTGAAGAAATCCAGGCGATAGTTTTCTTGAATTTTCTTCCTATGAACCATTAAAGCATACGCTCAAGTACGGAAAGGAATCTATATCACTGGAAGATATTATTTTGGCTGCAAGATCAAAGCAAAGAGAGTTATCTGACGGTAGTAAGATGGAGAAAGGGTTTGCTACAGTTTTGTACTCAAACGAAAGAGAAAGGCCGCAAAAGAGAGACTCAGGTGACTCACATGGAAGGAAAAACAACCGTAGCAAGTCTAAACAGGAAGGTGACGTGTTGGTACTGTAAAAAGGAGGGACATGTCAAGAAATATTGCTATGCTAGGAAGAAGAAGATGGAAAGTGATGGGGAGGACGAAGTAGCAGTTGCAATTGATCAACTAGAGGTCATGGATGCATTGACAATATCTGATGATGAGACTCAAAACAATTGGGTCATAGATTCAGGTTGTACTCACCCTATGACATCTCGCAGAGATTGGTTTGTGGATTTTCAAGAAAATGGATCCAGCAAGATCTTGCTTGGTGATTTTCATACGGTGGAGTCTTTGGGGACAGGCGCAATCAGAGGTGGATCAGTCAATCTTATGCAGGCGCAATCAGGGTTTTTAGAGGAATTTGGATCAATTGGAAGCATTGTCGAGGAAACTTAAGGCTAAAACCCTAAGAAGCGAAGCTCCTTCACAGTCTATTGCTACCACTAGGTACTATTTTCTCGATTTTTATAATCCCTATGTCGTGCGTTGAAGTCTAACGGATCACTGCGCCCGAGTTGTTACTCAATTTGGGCATTAAAGATTATTAGGGTGCGAGACCTAAGTCAGGTCCGAAGAGCCAGCCAAACACAGTAGAATTGTCTGGTCGATCTTTTCAGAAATTGTGATTAAAACTTTCGTAAAAAAAAAGGTGGTAGCTATGCAACTGAGTGATGATTTTGTTAAGTCTTTGACTTTTTTCCCAACCATTTTCACATGATTCTCCATCACCCGATTGAACAAAAGATCGAGTTTTTCAACATGGACTCGCATTTGCTTATATTGATATACGAAAAGATTAACATAGTCGTTATTTTTTTATTTAATGTATTATATTATTTGTGGGTTAGAATCTGTTCAATAAAGTTAGAACTTTCATTCGAACTTTTAGCTGGTTTTATAAGTTAAAAAAAAAGAGACAAGAAATTAAAAATTGACAGAGGGCAAAAAAACAAATTATTTAGTGGGGTCATTCTATTTCGTTCTGCTTCTGGTTTTCTTCTTTTCCGTTCCGTCCGGTTTTTGTCCCCATAGATCCTTGGTTGTTTCTTCAAACCGGGCCCAATTGGTTTTTTTCGGTCAAGGTTTGTAACTTTTTTAAGAAAAAAAAACATAAATATGAAAACACTTTGACAAAAAAAAAAATTAACAAAGAAAATAATAATTTGACTGGTGGCAACTGCCCCCATGCTGGTGTAGGTGGCTCCGCCTGATCCTACTGAGAATTTCAGTTATTTAGTAAAGTGTGGAGACTATTCAAATAATATGTTTTTTGGTCAGACTCTATACTAGGATTAATTTGACGAGAAGAAAAAATAATTTGTTAGTTGATAAACAAAGATACAAACGACAAACTTGACCCAGGAGTTTAATGGTGTTTGAATATATTATCATAAATAATGACAGTAGTAGTTGGAAGGAAATTTAGTCTCAAGAATTTAACTTTTTGATGCAAGTTGCTATTACTAATTTGTTATTAGTGGACTGGAGACTTATGAAATTAACTTAAAGATTCATTCCAAAATAATTAGAAAAACAACATTTTAATCATCCAAAAAAGGGGAAATCTTAAAGATAAGCCAAAAGAGTAAATCATGAACACAGTTTTAAAAGTTTGATCTCATGAATATAATCACAGATTCTGCTTATTTGTTCTTTCTTTTCTGCGTCAAGTAATAACAAGGAAATAAGTTCATTCTTCTGATCATTCATAAGATCTCAGAAAGTTAAAAAGACACTCTTCCCTTCTTATCTCAAAAAGTCTTTTTGAACCCTTTTTTTTATCTCTACGCTTCCTTAGAACTCACTTGCTGTCTGGACCGGCGAGCGCAATCATGGAATCTCATAACCAGATCCCTACATTTCAACGGGTTGTCGATGTTCTCCTTGTAGCATTTCATCCACGCTTCGTTATCCGAAGAACAAGGCATTGGTTTCGGTTCCGGGATCTTAAACTCTTTCTCCCTCAGATCCTTGGCCCTCTCTGTCACTTCATGGCCAATGTTCTTTTCTTGTCTCTCCATCTTCTCAAGAACCTTCTCACTCTCTTTCACAACGGATTTTATCGCTTCCAACTCCGTGTTTGCTGCTGCTTGTTGCGGTATTGGGAAGAAGAATGGTGGCTGCACTGCCATTGGATTCGTTTTCTCTGCATTGTGGTGTGTTTTTGCTTGATCTGCCTTGCTCTGTGGTGAGACTTTGGGTTTGGTTTTCTTTGCCTTCCTCTTTGGTTGATCGTTGCCTTCAGCTAACTGATTGATCAGCCCCGAACTGATCTGAATCGAGAAATTGCCCATATTACCGAGTTGAAAATATCTGGAAGGTGAAATCCACATTAAGAAACACATCACACAACTTAGTAAAAAACAGTATATCTTCAAAATCTAATGCGAGTCACACTGTAAACAAGCAGCAAAAATATTTCTCAACAAAGCTTCCTCACGTCGACAGTTTCAACAAAACTTACATATATACGATTTTTTATATCTGGTTATATTATAGTGTTTCACGAGTTTCAAATCGATCAAACAAAACATAGAAACCAAATGCAAACAGATATGTAATCAAACGCTAGCATCCTGTCATAGCAACACAAGTTGACTCTTTTTCTAATGTGGCAGATTATGTAAAGCCTAGTTTCATCTCTTTTACTCTCATCTGAGGTACGCTGAGATGAAGAGGTAAGAAAGCTAAACGATTTTCGCACTGGCCACAAGAACAAGACATTTCCAGATACATGAGTTACGCCTATGTATATCCCGAATGTAGCTAAAGCAATATATGAGTCTATATGTTGTTGCCAATACGTTTCTGAGACTTATCAAAATGCCTGTTTCAGAAAATCCAGATTCGAAGATCTTATCAAAATGCCTGTTTCAGAAAATCCAGATTCGAAGATCTTATCAAAATGCCTGTTTCAGAAAATCCAGATATGAAAAGTTGGTAAAAACTTCTCAAGATTCGAATATCTTAATTTTCCCACAAGTGTGTAGGTAAAAAATGCTTCGGAATCTAGATGAGCGATGAAATTAACTCAGAATCAAAATTGATCACATCGATCCATCCAAAATTAACACAATGCTAGAAACCCTAGAATCTTACACCAAGCATCAAAAATCGATGCGATAAATCCAAAATTCAGATGAAAAAACAAGATTACGCTGGTGAACAGAGAGGTTACCTTGTAGGAGAAGAAGATCAAGAAAGCATCGGCGGCGAACGGCGATTCTCTCCTCGCCAGCAAAATCTCGTCAAAAGCTGTGAGAAGGAAGACGAGAAAGGAACTGCGACGATGGTTCGAAAAGGTCTGGGCTTAGTTGAAAAACAAAATTATTTAGCCCAACTTATAATAATATTGGGCTTATAAGGCCTTTACATCTCCATACATTTGAAAACAGAAATTATAATTAGAGATCTTAAGAATTTGTTTATTTTTTTATTTCGATCATCACATAATCTAGAGGAAATCTTCTCTAAATTTTTAGGAATTTTTTTTTTTATAAATATTTTATGTGTGGTATTTTGGAGTATACTCCATAAGTCTATATGTATTTGTTTTCATTTACAGATACAGAAAATTAAACCAAATAATGTTTGTTTTCATTCAGCATTTGGATTGATTTTCTTTTAAATTTTCTTATTCAGGTCGGTCTGATTAATAAGAATTGTAAATTATTTATCCAAAAATCAACTGTTTATCCAAAAAATCATTGTAGTGTAATATTTTTATAAATATTATGTTAGTCGAGAGCAAATCGGCGTTTACTAAATATACATACATAATACATAATTAAGTTTTAACCAATCCACTATAAGAAAACAGAACTTTTACAACGGATAGAATCGATGTAAAATAGAGTTTGGGACGGATTGGCGACGATTGCCAAATCGTCGTAATAGGATTGTCGTTACTCGAAATTCGTCGTAAACACTGAGACGAATAATATTCGTCGTAAATCTATCGTAAATATTCCGTCGTAATTTCGATGTAAGATTTACATCGACTTTACATCGAATTATATCTCGTTGGTATATCGTTGGTAAATCGATGTAAGATTACATCGATTTTACATCGAATTATAGATTTTTTTATCGACAATTCGTCGTAAAATCGTTGTAATAGATAGATGTAAATTCGATGTTAAAGCGATATAAAAATTATTCGATGTAAATTCGACGTAAATATTAGATCGATGTAAAATCGTTGTAAATGTTTATTCGATGTAAAATCGATGTATTATATATATTTATTTTATTAATAATTAAAATTATAAATTACTAATAAATAATAAAATTATAATTATAAATTAATAAAATTATAATTATAAATTAAAATTTTATAAATAAATTCAAATTACAAAATAATTTTAAATTACAAAATACTAAATATCTCTTCTAGGTGACACACCTAAATCACTAAAAAGTTCCTCGTCCGATCTCCGCTCCAAATCAGCTCGCCGTTGCGCGAGCTCATCACTCGTGCCTGATGTCGATGCTTGCTGCTTCCTCATTGCGCTCGCCAAAGTCGGGTTACTCGCAGCTATAATATCGAAGAGAGAGTTGTATTCTTCGATCGTCT